>OZ005742.1:221367356-221564856 GCA_963930735.1 Dioctria linearis
ACTAGACCTATATCTATTTCAATTACTTCTGAGTTTGGTCTTATAGCCTTTTGACACTTATCATATGAATTATTTAATAAGTTCGATATACAATCAGTAGTAGGGTTTAGTTTCTTTTTGTATCTTTCCTCGTCAAGATAATATGACTTGTTTTCGAAAATTATTGCATCAGAAATTGTTATATCTACTTCCTCATTATTTTTGTTAGGTAATGGTAAAATTCTAAATCTTGTCGCTTTTTCTGACTTAGTACTGGAATTTGCATTATGAAAATTAGTTTGGTATTCATTGTTGCTAAAGAACTTTTAAGTTCTTGGATTTTGAAGATATCGATATCGTAGAGTTCGATTTCTTCTGGTGTAAGAATAGATCTACTCATAATTTGATGTTTAGAGAAGACGACGTTTTCTTGTATCTTTTCGATTTCTTCGCTCAGTAGGTTTATATGTGTAAGTGTTTGTAAATAATGAACTTGTTTTAGGATGTTTCTATTATCCGTTTCAACGAGATTTGCGAGCTTATCCATTTGTAGATGATTTTTTTGTATATTATCCTGAAGTGTTTTTATGTTTTGTTGCAGAATATTATTTATTTTTATTTGTTTATTAGAATTTAATATGGTGTTGTGAGTATTTTCGTCGATCACCTTTAAATGCCGTTCGATTTCCGTCTTATCTTCCTCATCCATGGTCCCAAAAATCCATTTTAAGAAGGACCCCCCAATGTTAATTAAAGCTCTTTTTTGTCTCAAAGGTATTAATGTCTTAAAAGTATGTTTTACCTGATTTAGCTTTTCTGTTAACGTGTCGACAATGACTTGATCTTCTGCTGTAAAGGTGATATTTACTTGCGATTCTATCATCGTTATTGCTGCCTCAATATCCTTTAAGTCGATTATATGGATGATTTTATTGTAGTGTTCTATTATAGGGATAGTATTTTGCTGAATTACAGTATATCCTGCGTTTGTTTCTAATTTTTCGATGTTGATTACCGCTTGGCACGGATTAGTTAGTGTTGCAATTATTATCAGGAACATCACGATTTTCTGAAAAATGTTTAAAGTATCTTTTAATACGAAAGGGATGGATTTTTCTATTTTTAGTATCTGTTAATTTATTGTTGTTTGTTAGGTATTTAATCTTTTTATACCTGGGCAATTCTTTGTATCTGAGAGCTGTTGGGTTTTTTATGAGAATTTCTTTAGTGTTTGGGATACTGAAATCCTTTCGATTTTTATTTAACTTCGTAGTCATTTTTTCCTTTTTTTCTTGCGTTTTATTTCTTATCTCTTGCTTATTTAGGACTTTTCCATCAGAAAGTCTGTCGGTCTAACCCCAGTTGTGGAGTGAATTGTGCTATTATATTTTTCCGCTGCTATTAAGATCATTCTTTCCGTATCTAAATTTGGCTGTGTTAGATGAGGTATTCTAATATGTTCATTTATCGTCCCATGAACTCTTTCTATATCGGAGTTCCCCGTGTGACTTCGTGGAGAAGTAAAATGGACTTCTATATTCTCTAGTCGACAGAAATCTTTTAAATTTAGGCTGTCAAATTCGTTATCGAAAATGTATCTTCTCGGTTTTCCAAATAAGGAGTTTCTATGCCTTAAAGCTTGAACCAGTGTTACGCTATTCCTATCGTTTAGTTTGGTTAATGACAAATGTTTTGTAAATTTATCTATGGTGGTTAAAAATATTTGTTTTTTCAGATAGAACACGTCAGCATGAACAATTTCATTAGGTTCAGACGGTGTTTCTGTTATATTATATTTGTACTGCTCTGGATTCCTATCATATTTAGCTAAGTTGCATATATCGCAGTTATTTACGTATTTATAAATGAAATCTTTTAAATTTGGGAAATAATAAGAATCTCTAATTTCGGAAAAGTTTTCTAAGATACCCCTATGATTAGTCGCTTCATGGGTTTCTTTTATTATCCGTATCAACTCGGTTTCGTTTTCGACGTTTTTTGCTAATTTTGTACATTTGACGAATTTAATTCTCGATTCATTGCTAAATAATCCAATTAATTTCTTCTGCAAGATTGAATATTCGTCGTAATCTAGTTCAGAGTATATCGCCGTTGTTCCCTTTTTTATAAGTCTTCGTAAAAGATCGTTTAAGTAATTTTCATCTGTTAAATCCTTCCTAGATATATATATTATCCTATATCTTTTGTATTTGATCGCTAATTCTTCTTCCTTATTCTCAACTAAGTGAATCTGTGTGAGATATTTATTAACGATGTTCTCTGCAATGGGGATGTGGTCATCCAGATTTTCGACACCACTATGAATCGTAGCTACATTACTTTCATTATCAGGGTTGTCATTTTCTTTAGTTTCTAGAGCGTTGATTTCATTTTTATTTACGTCGATCCTACTTAGAAAATCGGCTACCTTGTTGTCCCTACCTTTAACAAATTCTATTTCGGGATCAAATTCGTTGAGTTTTATCCTCCACCTCTGTAGCTTAGAGTTAGGTTCCTTTAAGGAATTTAACCAAACTAGGGGTCGGTGGTCAGTTCTTATGGTGAATTTAACTCCATATAAATAAGGCCGAAAATATTTGGTTGCCCAAATAATTGCCAGGAGTTCCTTTTCGATCGTGCTGTATTTAGTTTCATGATCGTTAAGGGTTCGACTTGCGAAAGATACCGGGTGTCCGTTTTGCGATAAAACTGCCCCGATAGCGAATTGACTTGCATCAGTCGTTAATACGAATCTTTGATTAAAATTTGGATATTTTAATATCGGATCTTTTGTTATTAATTCTTTGAGCTTCTCAAATGCTTCAACGAATCTTGGATTGTTTGTTTCTATTTTCTTGTCCTTTTTTAGACAATACGTAAGAGGTTGTGCAATTTTCGCATAGTCCTTAATGAACTTGCGGTAATAGCCTGTGATACCTAAGAAACTCTTTATTGCTTTACGAGTTTTCGGAAGCTTAAGTTGTTTAATGGCTTGGATCTTACTTGGATTTGGCTTGATGCCTTCATTGGTTAGTAAATGCCCTAGATATTCGGATTCTTTTGAGAAGAAAAGACATTTGTCTACTTGAATTTTTAAATTGTATTCACGAAGTTTTTCAAAGATTTTTAAAATTACATCCACGTGTTCTTGGAGCGATGTACTGAATATCAGTATATCATCGAGGTATACAACGCAGTTGACGTTGATGAATTTCCTTAGAACATGGTTCACCATTCTTTGGAATGTGGCAGGAGCATTCTTTAATCCGAATGGCATCCTGACATATTCATAGTGACCTTGTGGTGTGGAAAAGGCGGTTTTCGATTGGTCTTTCTCGTCTACAAGGATTTGGTGAAATCCTTTAGCGAGATCTAAAGTGGTAAAGTACTGGGCTTTGCCGAGTTTATCGAAAAGCGATTCTATATTTGGGATAGGGAAATTGTCGTCTATAGTAATTTCATTGAGCTTTCTATAGTCGACTACAATCCTCCACTTTTGCTTCCCAGATTGGTCTAATTTCTTTGGGACCACCCAAATAGGGGAATTGTAGGGTGAATTACTGGGCTTTATTATTCCTTGCGACAGCATTTCTGAAACCTGTTTTTCTACCTCCTGTTCGTGGATCTTGGGGAATCTATAAATCTTAGAATATATCGGTTGACTATGTTTCGTGATAATTTGATGTCTGACATCAACGATATTGGTCAATTGCTGACCTTCTTGGTAAAATAAATCTTTATTTTCAGGAATGATTTTCTTTAACATGTCGTGTTCTTCTTTGTTGAGATGATCAGTTTTAAGGTAGTCAAAAATCTTTTTGCCATTTAGATCTAAAGAGTATAATTCGTCTGTATCTTCAAAAGGGCAAGAATCTCTAAATTTCGTTATTTTATTCATAATTTCTATATGACCACTATCTAAATTAATTTTTGCACCAACAGCTTTTAAAATATTTTGTCCTAATATAGCTTCGAATTTCCTATTATTCAATTTTAATATTTTCCAAGTCATCGTAGCCTCGTGATTGAATTCTTTCGGAACTTCTGTAATAATTTCATGAGTTATTTCAGTTTTGTCGAATAGTGTAAAAATTTCGATTGGATTTTTTAATTTTAAACGTTTGATATTGGGAAAAACCCCCTCACTCATTATGGAAATTGATGCCCCAGTATCTATTAAACAAGAGATTTTTTTATTGTAAATTGAAAATTCTACTATCGGTAGTGAGTGTTCCGAGGCTGTGACCGAAAATTTTCTTCGATAACATTCATATCTACGTCCATAGGCTCAACTTGTCTATGATTATTATTATATGTTCGAGAATTCTGATATCTATTTTGGGTAAAGTTACCGCTTTGATTCCTATAAGAATTAGGGTAATTATGTTCATTATTTCTATAAGATGGAAATTGAGAACGGTAGTTAGGATTTATTCGTTGTTGTCTACTAAAATTATCACTTCTGTTGTTATTATTGTAAGATGAATTTCGATTAAGGTTATTATTTAGAGCGTTAATATTGTTCTGTTGATTATTTCTATTAAAATTGTTGTTATGTGGATTACCTCTGCTATTATTGTTGTATCTTTGCGTGAATGTGTGATTAGTAGCAATTCCAGTTTCAACTAATTCATAAAAAGCTTCTTCTAAAGACCTAACTTCTTTTATTCTTAAGTACATATTATCTGACCTCGGAAGTTTATTAAGAAATTTTTCTAGAATACTTTTTTCGTTATTTGCAACATTGAATTCATTAGGAGAATCGTCATCTAATTTTATACTTAAGATTGAGCTTATCTAAAATTTTTGATAATTCATTATAATATTGACTCACATTTATAAATTTAACAGCATCTGCTTCTTCTTTTAACTTGAGATATGACTGTTGTACTCCAAATGACTTTTTCAATTGTTTTTTGATTTCATCCCATGTTACGCTTTCTAATCTCCGTATTGATTCAGCAGCTGGTCCCTGAATTTTTGTGACAAAAATATTAAGTAAATACGCCTTCAAATTTACGTCTGCAGTTAGTCCGCCGATGGTTTCAACCTCTCTGATAAAATGAGATAATTCAAAAGTGCCATCTCCTCGAAAAACTGGAACCGCTCTAGCTTCCTTGATAAGATCTTGGTTTGTAAAAGTCAAGGCCATGATGTTGTTAAAGTTGTTTTGGTTTGCAACAAGAATCTGGTCGTACGTTTCCTCAGGGATTGTGTTGAGCTTGACTCGTTTGTGTGATTTCTTTCGTGGTATGTAATAAGGTTTCATCAAATCTCTGCCAATAAATTCTTAAAAGAAACCTAGTTGTCGCACTATTGAGTGTAATACCTCGATTATCATTATTTTACTCACTGCTAGCTATTTCACTTTCGTTTATATTGGAACGCTTCTATTTTCGATCCAATCACTTCACTAGATATGGTATAATGATTTATCTTATTCTTTATAATCTTTTTATAAGATCTTGAACAATTATATTACACTTATAATTTTTCACGACACTAGTTTGGCAATCCTACCGACTGCGCCAAACAAATCATCTTTCTTTATCATTAATAAAAAAAGATAATATCACTTACAAATCGTTAATCGATTTGTATCGAAACCTTTTGGTTCTAAAAAAATAAAACAACCGTTAAATTGAACCAACTTTATTAAAAGCGACGAAGTTAATTTCACACACGAATCAAGACTAAAAACTAACTAACTTTAAGACACTAAGAGTCAACTTAACTATGAAGTCAAACAAATGCTGAAATTGCATTTTGTTCTTTTAGAATTTAAGCGAGCGTGTGAAAAGATGAAAAGTTATGTGAGCTTCACTTGCTCATGTTTTTATTTCAAGTACTTCAAGGTTGCGAAATGCAATGAGTTTCTTATCTTGAAGTTCGCGTGGGAAAGGAAGTTGACGCGGTGATTTAAATTGTAATTTCTGGGTATATAACTTGCACTTGTAAAACACTTTTTTTCTAAGTACTATAAAATCTGCTACATTTGATACCAAACGGAATTTAGATACAATGGACTTTTAAAATAAATATTTTAGAAGTTTTCCGCTAGATGGAGCTCCTCAGGGTGGTTTTGTTATCAGGATTGATAATATTTTTAGGTTTTTCATACAAAACAAGTCTCATTCGGATTAAAAGGGGAATATTTACACCATTCGGGGTGTAAAAATTAAAACTCTATAATCATGGGGTATAAATTATTTTAAATTATCCAAAATGGATTCAAAATTCATGTTATCCAGCACACGGAGTAAATTTACACCGACTTTTTTTTACTGTGTAGCGCATTAACCTTTTAAGGGTTCGAGCTACTCTTATTTGCCAACACCCCCAATGGCCTCATTGAAGAAATGTTTGCTCATAGCAAATCTCAATACCTCATTGATCTCGGCTAAATATGTCATGGGTCCATGCAAACATTTTAGCGAAGAGCTCGCTTTCTCGAAGTACTCTCAAATTTGAGGAAAAAATGAAAATTTCGAGGCTCTCCCGAGATTCCCTCGTTTCTCTGATTATGTTATTAATGAGAGGAAAATAGAGAGCTCAGCACGACAATTCCCCTTTTTTCACGACATTTATCCATTTCTCTGATTTCGGAATTATAATAAAAAGAGACTACCTGCGTCTACGCTTGGAATTAATTGCGAGATTCCTTCATTTTTCTGAGTATGATTCAAATGACTCAGTACTTACTGCTAATGTTCAAAACAAAAATTATTTGATGTAAATTTTAAGCAAATTTAAATAATTTAAAAAACACTTGGCAATCTATGTTCCACTTAAAATATATTTGTCATTTTATTAAGAAACAAAAAACAAAAAATTTAAACCGACGCGTTTCGTTCAGGCAGAACATTATCAAGGCTAAACGACTACTAATTAACAATTTTGATTATGCAGGCTAGATTCTCTGAGAGCTAATTTTAACTATAACAGGAACTAGCAGAGGGCTTTTGTTACTGAAATCAATTTGGTCGTTAACTGAAAAAGTACCATTCTTCTGTTGCTTTCTGATTTCATAGAATTCGTACTTGTCTAATATTTTTCCACCTTTTAAGCAATGCACCAGTTCCATGTCGTTTAAATTAGCTGAATGTTTATTATCGCGTAGATGTTTTGCAAAGCCAGAGTTCGGGTTATTGGATTTACTAGACTTTATGTGTTCAGAAAATCTTGTCTTAAGAGATCTTCTTGTCTTCCCTATATAAACAGCTTGGCAATCGTTGCAGTTAAGCTTATAGACTCCACATTTTTCCACTGTATCAATTTTAGGTTTTATCTTGTTATTGGATAGCAAATTTTTTATAGTATATCTATTGGGAAAGGCTGGTATTATAAGAGCGTTTTTTAAAGTAGGTTTGAATTTAATAGATAAACATTCTATATGTGGAATTTTCTTGTATATGGCATCTAGACTATTACCCCGCACTGAAGGGTAAATGGAATCGACAACTTGATTGAAAGATTTTTTCTTTAGAATACAGATAATTGTACTCTCTTTATATCCGTTATTTATTGCTATAGTCAAGATGGTGGACAATTCTTTATTAAAATCAGCTACACTAAGAGGAACTTTTAATAGTCTGTCAATCATACAGTAAAAAGATGCAATTTTTGTATTCCAAGGATGACAAGATTTACTTGGAATTACAGTGTCAGAAAATGTAGGTTTTCTAAAAATATTGTAACATAATTTGTTATTTTCTATTTTAAGCGTCAGATCTAAGAAATTGATTTTATTATTGCCTACTTCTACAGTAAATAAAATATTTTTGTCTAATTTATTTAGAGTTTTACTCAAAAAATTTTCAAGTTGTCGTTCGGTTCCCGTCCATAGAATATCGTCTACATATCTTGTTCAAAATAAAATATTTTTTATAATAGGAAGAGCAGAATTAAAAAGCTCATTTTCTAGATTACACATAAAGAATTCAGAAAGAAAAGGTGAAAGAGAGGAACACACAGCCAAACCATCACTCTGAATGTAAAATTTCCCGTTAAATTGGAAATAGTTTTGGTCAATGCACAGGTCTATTAAACTAATCAATTGCAATGTTTTATTTTTGTCTAAGATTTCGGTTTCAATTTTATTGCATAAAACATCTTTTCATTTAATTAAAGTAATCGACGGAAACAAATTACTAACATCAAATGAAATTAATTAAGCGTTATTAGGGATATATAAATCCTTAGTTTTTGTAACCAATTCTAGCGAAATTTTGATTGAAAATTTGGGTTCAAAGTTAATCAATGACGGTAATATTTTATTTAAAAGTTTATTGAGGTTTTGTGCAGGTGCATTATAAGCAGAAGAAACAGTGCGAACTGGTGCACCGTTTTTGTGAAGTTTGGGTAAACCATACAGAAGCGGCGCAGAAGGATGCCTATACTTTACAATAAATTGCTGTTTTTTGTCTAAAATTAACCCTGCTTTGACTGTGGTACTATAAACATTTTTATTAAATTTAATGGTTGGGTCTGTAGTTATTTCAGTAACTTTCATATTAGATAAGCAGTCTTTCATTTTATCTGGGTATTTAAATTATGCTCTGTCTAAAACTGTTATGATATTACTCTTATCAGCTTTACATACAATCAAACTATTGTTTTTTAATTGTTGTTGAATACTACTTATAATCTTAGAATCTGATCTATTGTAATTAATCATACATTTATTCTGTTCTATTATACTAGCACATTCAAATTTAAACTTATCTTGATCATCTAAAGCAGTATCCAAATGAGTGGTTAATTGCAGTATACGAGCAGAATTTACCTGTATGGTTGGCGCATAATTTAAACCTTGGTGCAAAAACTTCTTTTCACGATCTGTAAAATTCGTTCAGCTTAAACTTACAATCCGTGAATGAAAGGATGGAGAAGAAGCGTTTAAATTGGCAATATAGGCTCTGGTTATTTTTATGCGAGCGAGCTGGTTTTTGCATAGAGATGTAATTTTGTTTTTCTGTCGTAAGTATTGATCGAATGATTTCTGCCTAGCTTTATCCATGAACTGTTGTTGCACATCGTCGAGTTCTAACGGATGCAGTAAATGGGCCAACTCAGTGTGGACAGTCATAATGAAGATGCTCATGTAATCTCTTTCGCTGTACTGTCTAGACAATTCAGCTTTTATCCAAAACCATTTGGCCTTGTCGACAGCTAACCGACTGGATGAATTATTCCCTCTTGTTTTTAATTGTACGTAATTTGGGATTACTTTGAGACGTTGACAAGTACAATTAAACCAAATATGATTACAGCTGTATCGAAAAGAAATGAGTAGCCGTTGATACCACACTAACAATTTGCTTATGTCAGCATCAATATGATCAAACAAAAATTATTTATCTGTTTAGTGGCATGAGCTAAAATGTCTAGTGTTTATCTGATGATAAGCGATATAATTAAAGGTGCGATGAAGTGACCAAGACAATAATCTTCACCGATTTTACTTTGCACGTAAAATGAATAAATGTCCATTTCCACGGCTTCGCTCTGCGCGAATCGCTTACGACAGGACGCTTCTCTTAATATGTAAGAAATATATAACACCACTAACACAAAAAAATTGTACGCATAACTTCGCTTTAACATCAATTTCGGTTCGTCTTAGGATCTAAAGCAATTCGCTATCGAGAGAGAATCTCGGGTTGATAGTTAAGTCGAGAATCATGTTCCTTTTACTATGCTGGTAGTCTGTTTTTCGTCCGATCTCGAGGTTTAAGCCAGAGATTACGATTTGGAAGCAATCGTTCTCGAATCATGATGGTTGTAGGGGTACGAACCCAAAATGTTTTTGAATAGAGTCAAAAATGCATTTCTTTTTTAGAATTTAAATCGACCATATTTCTTCAGAATTCGTGGTGGCTGAAGACGATTCGAATAGGTTGCTCCCGGGCAGTCCCTGTTTCGTGAAAGTTGGATTGATTGGGTTGCTTTGGCTTGTTAGCTAAACATTTTTATGAGCGTAGATCTACGTACTTATACGAACATGAAAAATTTTTAAATTGAATATTATACTAATCAAATATAAAAAATCATACTGA
Source organism: Dioctria linearis (assembly GCA_963930735.1). Taxonomy (NCBI): domain Eukaryota; kingdom Metazoa; phylum Arthropoda; class Insecta; order Diptera; family Asilidae; genus Dioctria; species Dioctria linearis. The sequence goes on from OZ005742.1 coordinate 221,377,394, forward strand.
TTTTCAGGTGTGCCTTACGCATCTTCAGTATAATTTAATTCTAATTTATTATTGTAAAAAAGAAGAAAAAAGATAAATCCTGAACTCGCACAAAGGCCTACAAATAATTATGGAGAACACTTTTTACTTGAAACTGCACGCTTGTTTCACCCAAATTTCAGCGGTCATTGAAATTGTTTCCACTTCAAGCTGTATATCACTAGAAAATCAGAAAATGTAATTCCAATGAAAACTATTACATTTATGCCACTGCGGTATGTTGAAGGGTTGTTCATAGTATGCATTGGTAAGCAACATGAATGTAATTTGAAATTCCACCTGGTAGCTACGTGTTTGGTTTCATTGGAAATTTTAATCAAAAATCTGCAGAGCCGTAATGTTGGGAGTATAAAGCGTACTATAACCATAGTATTTGCTCTCAATCTCTAGTTACATTGAGCAATATACTGTCAAGCAAATACTGTGCTTCTTATTCGAAATAATTATAAATATATAATTTGTATTAACCGCCAGGATTTACAATTTAAACAAATTTCATTATTCCTATACCATTGTCTCTATCTACAAAACCCTTCCTTTCTTAGCTGACAAGTACATGGGTCCAGTGTTTAAAATGAAACACTAGTCTGACCTTTACAATAAAAAATCCAATTTCTGTCCTCTGAATCCTACATATATACAGATTATAGCACCCCCACACCCCCGTTTCTGAAACCAATGCATCACATTTTATAAAGGATCCAATGAAACCCTTTCAAATCTTATCGGCGTTTGTTGATTTTATGCTTCGATAATTTGTTTTAAAATTTTCAGGCGTCATCCTGGTGGCCGTAAATCAAGAGGGATTATAGTGGAAAACATGGACAGGGCAGGAGGAAGGATATATTATGTATATCAGAATTAAAACTATGAGACTAGAATATTCCTGCTATGCAGACTTTAGTCAATTCTTTTTTAAGAAATATGTAAAAAAAAATAACAACTTAGGCCCTTCCCTGAGGGGTCGATACGGCAGCGACATTGGATCGGTACGACATTTATCCCGCGATGTCGTACCGCAAGGAGCTCCCTCACGGTCATACATGCTATGGACAGGGACACGTTTTCGCCTAGCTTTCAGTAGTTTTTCATCCTTGGATTTTTTAGGTGTCTGCTGAAGGATGCTCGTTTGTCTCCTTGGGGCTGTACTTTGCTAGAGGAGGTAGTACAATATCTGATGTAATAAAACAAAGAACGTCAGTAATTTGGGATAAGTTACGTGATTTCTACATGGGTGTTCCTTCTACCGAAAAATGGGTTCGTATAGCCAATCGATTCGATGATATATGGAATGTACCAAACTGCTTAGGAGCAATTGATGGGAAGCACGTAAGGATTTAAAAGCTTCCCAACTCCGGTTCTACTAATTATAACTACAAACAGTGTAATTCCATTGGTCCTCTAGCTACCATAATAGAAACGAAATTTGCTGGTCGAAATAATGATGGAGGAATCTTTCAAGTCTCCAGTGTAAACCGTTTATTAGAAAAAAAATAATTTAAATTTACCAACCGGTTCTTCCTTACCTCCTGATGGAACTGAGCAAGAAGTACTATATTTTTTTTGTAGGCGATAACGCGTTTCCGGATCTGACAAACAATACAATAAAATGTGTTAACTACAATACCATTGAGAAAATCTGCTTGCATTTTGCAAAATTGTGTACGTATTAAAAACGGCATACAGTACTCAATACCTGCGTATTAACCTATGCAGGCTACTAGATCTCAAAACTTTAATATAGAATAAGATCGCACTATTAATTTAACTTCGACACCACCTGCAGCTACAGTACGTAAATACTTGGCTAATTATTTCATTAAACCAAATACATAGCTTCCATGTCAGTATAATTATTGTCTATAAGACATTGTAATAAAAATTATGTTAACTATTATGACAAAAAATATATATACTTTCCCGAGAGTTTTGCTTATGCTGCAACCTCTTTCCAGACTTTCTCCGTCAAATTTTTCCGCGAATACTCCGGTAGTTATTAAATGTATAAAAAAGAGTACTTCTCTATTTCCAAAATTAAATCTAATTCACGACAGAATTCACTTCTCAACTCGGTAAATGCTGCTTCTCTACTGACAAGGCATGTTGCAACGCGGCATACCGAAAACATGTTGCATCTCAACCAACCGCGCAGTGTAGACCGGTGTGTGGATACTGATTAAATAAAATACACGGCGTCAACAGTGGCTCGGCATGCTGCACGCTATCCGAGTCAATGCCATGCCGTTGCATGTTGTACCTGACGGTTGGGGCCTTAAAGCAAACCATTTTCAAATGTTCCCTTGAACTTGATGGATTATATGTTGAATCGCCAACATTTCTGTGCATAAATGCATATTGTAATATGCCTTGGCGCCGGTCGTGGTTGATGATGATAACTGGAGATTTTAAAACTTTGGTAATAGAGATCGAAAATATACAGGGTGTTTCCTACGATGTGGTCCATAGAGCAGGAGGTGATAGTATTCACCTAGCCGAACAAAAATTGTATAGCAGGGGAAGGGCCCACATCAACCGTTTGGTTCGTACAGGGTGATTAAGAAATTATGCTAGTCTTTCACAAAACACGCTGTATCTTAGAAAGTAAAGGATGTACGTTCACCGCCAACCAACCCCGCACTCAGAAGTTATTGTGGTCTAAACTAAAAATTTTTGATTTTCTTAACTTTTTTTCTACTTTGACAATTTTTTTTTTAATTTCAGTATGACCTGAATACGTTATGAGCTAAGAACTCTTTAATGGCTACAGATAGCAAATAGGTATAATAAATTAAAATAAAGACGAGGGTCCACAGTTTTCCGTTTTTATAAAAAAAATTAAAAATTAAAAAAAAGGTTAAAGGCACATGTACCTGCCTAAATGCAACCGTTTTGAGATATACACGTTTCTATGATTCATAATATCATAAGTTTTGCTTCTGACGATGGTAATCGCGCCTAATATTATGCAATTCCATGCAAAATTAGCAAAATTTATGAAATTATGAATCGGTTGCATTTAGGCAGCTACATGTGCTTAGTCAAATTAAAGATAACATTCCGGGGTCTCCAAATCTTGTAATAAAGCTGTATGTTTATCATGCATTTTGGCGGAAAAATCGTTAAAATTTGACAAAATTAGGATTTTTTTTCCAATGTTTTGACTTTGACGTCCTACTACTTCCAACGGAAGGTGACAGGGCTCATTTGGCATTCATTGGAAAGCTCAGACGGTTTGCTATCATCTGAGATGAATCCCATCTTGATTGGGTTTATTTGAAGATAGTTACAGGGTGTAAAGTGGAAGAAGTACTAAAAATCTTATACCCCGCTACCGCCCATACCGTGCATATTCTGGCTCTCCTCCCATACAATTTATTTCTCGAAATTGAGCGAGGAATTCAGGGTATAACGGAAATGCGGTACGTCTGGGACACCCAACCATTTGACATCCTTAATGGTCCTACTGTGTCAATTACGATTGTTTGGAGCTACTGGATTGTGTGTCTGTTGTTGTGACTCAGGTGTCCAATGCTCCGAATTACAACCATAATACCGATACATCCAATACGATATATTGATGTACCATTAATTGACCCTGAAAATGAAAAATTATTTCATTTTTAAATCTCATTCAAAATTTAAAATGCATTTAGAAATGCATTCCCATATTATAACAAAATGCAATTTAACATAAATTTCATTTTGTTATCAGACACACATTCCACTCACACGCTATGCACACTTGCCTACATACAGTGTCTTCTTACTTTTTTTCCGTATGTACTATGTACATACGTTCATTACTGACTTAATCCAATCTAATTGTATGTACATACATACATACAATTATCAAAATTATTCGCGCCCTCTTAAAATTAATATTTCAAGACCCCAAGTGCATATCGGATTACAGTTTTCATTGATGCATATAGCTCGCATCAGAACTTTTTGCATTTTCTCACGTACGTTTTTTCAACGTCGTGAGAAAACAATACAAAGAAAAAAAAGCTTTTGAAGCGATCGTGGGTACCTGGGGCCATCAAGCCCGATCCTCGCGGAGTTCTTTCCAAAGTCGGAGACCAGAAAAGTCCGAGGGACTCGCGCATAAGAAAATTAATAAAAGTCGGAGCTATAAAAAGATATTCTGAATTACAAAAATTGTGTTATTAAAGGGTGTTGCGAAACCCAAATTATTAAAAGTCGAGATTGTAAAATCCAAACCGACAAAAAGTGTAAAGAAATATAAAATTAAAATAATAAATTTTAAAAACAGAGAGAGAGTTTACTTTGTGACTTAAAACCCGAATTTATTAACATCCGAGCACGGCACTCAATCACAACACTGTTATGACTAGTGGTTCCTTTGTGTACCTTGTGTACTTATTCTTTGTACATTTATCACATATATTTATGTATTCTTTTACCATCTTGTTAAGGTTTTCTTAGATGTACCGTTCTTTTAGTTTATTTATGCAGCGTTTAATCTAATCCAGCATGTCCACAGTGCATGGTGTCGTGATATTCCTGGATCAATTCTTCCTTTTTCTTTGTACCCCCATAAAGTAATATTTTTAGAGGTGTTACCTTACCACATTTACCATTCTGCTGCAGCTCATTGAATTTTTCTTGAATTCACTTATCTCAATATAGTTGAATATAGCATCGTCCTTTGCAAGTGCTAATTCTTTAATGTTATTCTCGTTCATGTTTTGAATCACCTTCTCCATAAGGTAGCCAAACTTAATCATTGGATTTTCGCTGTACTGAAGGGTTACTCCTTTTGTAGTTATATTTATATATGGCAAACTTTTAATTTAATTCAATTACGAATTGTATCTTTACTATATTTCTTATATCGGAAATGAATGTACAATCTCATATATAGAATTGATCGAATACTATATTGTCTCTTTATTCCACTCCCTTTAGCTGCTCTTTCGCCATGTTGCGTGTAATAACATTTATTTCTGTCGGTATAATTGACTTTATCTATATTTATTCTTGTTTGTACACAATCTCGAAGTCATAGTCCATAAGGTCTAAACGAATTCTTTTTAGTTTTGTGCGTGAAAAGGCTGACCAGCGGTCGGCGATCTCTTATTAATTTTTCAATGATTACCAAGCAATTTTTTCTCTGTTATTGACTTATTTAACTCGTGCTTATTTGATATTTTTTTATTTTGATATTTGAAGAATCCGTTGTCAAATGATCGGTTTATTAAAGTCGGAATATTGTAAAACTGGTCAACATATCAGTTTTGTTTTCAGTCTTTCGAACGAGGTATATGAATGCGCCGTGATCTAGACCGCTTAGTGCAATATAGAGGATTCTTTGAAAGCTGCTGTTCGGTGATATTTTTAGTCCGAAGGGTAATCCCTTAAATTGATACTGCCCGTGGTGGGTTTAAAATGCTGTTAATTTCCTTGAATTATCTTCGTGTGTTGAGAAGTATTTCGCTCTTCCTAATCTATCTTGTAATCTGTCTTGTAACAATGTTAGGGGATATTTATCATCTATATTTTTCTTATTCAGCTGCCTGTAATCCACAACTAGTCTCTGTTTCTTTTCGCCTCCAGATTTTTTTGGTACTAAGTATGAGGAGTGGCGAGTAGTATGGACATACTGAAAACTCAATTACGTCACTCTATATTAGCTAATCGACTTCTTTGTCTGTTTGATCGATTTGTGAGTGTAACAGCATTTGTAAAGTGAATCCGGGATGTTTAACGAATTTTTATAATTAGTAGATACTTAGCTGACTTAAAAGACTGTGCTGGAGATATCTAGCGTTCATAATTACTGAACATGAAGGAAGGCAAGATTTCAAATATTGTACATAGTACATATAATAAAAAATATAAAATAACGCTAAAATGGAAATTTTTTCGCTAAACAATTAATAAAAATCCGTTAAATGTAGCAAAAAATCGCCATTAATTTGGCGAGACTGCCAGGAACTTTTGCAACCTTTATTTCGGATTCATTAACAGTGCGAGCTAAAGAGTTTGATTCAAAATCCATGTTTTGGTCAAAATCAAAAATTCTAATACTAAACTTAAATCCATTATTGGGAATCAGGTATGGTTAATTATATGTACATGTTTCATACCTCCTGGCTAAGTATCACATCGATCTTAAATTTTTTCTGTTCAGGTAATTTTCGGAGAGATTGTTATGTAAATTATTTTTTTATGATTGGGATAGGGTATGGTATTGAACATTATAAACGTTTAGCTAATCCAACAACATCTAAAATAAAAAAAACCCTACCACAAACATTTTCATCAAAAACTTGAAGCTAACCTATCATCGAAGCAACTATGGTGCATGCTTCGAATCTCTAGCTCAAAGTCATCCTCTGCTATGTATTTATCTGTACTTCAGAAGCTAATGTGTAATTATCTACCACAATTTAAAATCTTCTAATTTATTCATGCAGTAGCAATCTTGTTTTCGTAAAAATCTTAGCTATTTTCTATGTTAAATTTAATAACCAAATATTTCAAATAACTTTTTGTCTGCGCGAATAAATTATTTGTTTGTTTAAATAATAATAATAAATAAAAAATAAACAAAATGGAAAGTAGATTACAATTAAATAAAAGTACTTTGTTAATAAATTAAAATAGATTTAGAACAAAAGACAATTCATTTGCTCCGAGGACGGTATGTAAGTTTTGTTTTGTTGACAAGGAAGAGTTTACATAAATGACTAATACTACACGGTTAGAAATTTAGGTATAATTCACAAATTTTTTGATTTCAAATCAATTAATTAAATTATTTATACTATTTTTGAAACATTATATATTTGGAAATATGAAATGATATATCCACATTCATTGAAAACATTTATAAGAAATAATTATATTTACTGCTATTATAGCAGAGTAGCATCATTTTTATAGGAATTCAGATAAATAAAATATGACGGCATATAAAATCTCTACTGAGCTGTATATTGCCTTTAAGATAAATGATTTTTTATATATACTTTCTTTTATATAAATCGGTGGTTATGGTAATTCAAAGCACAGCTGTAGTTTATACCGAAATCGCTGTGCCAAGCGCAATTGAAATTGTGTAACTATATCTACATATATGTATATCAATACTAGGACAAAATTTACTGCAATTTATATAGGGCTTGAAAGATGCGCAACAATAGAAAAAGAGAATGCACATGTATTCTCTGGATGTTTATTCTTATTGTTCTACAACATTTTTGAAAATTTGTAAAACGAAAAAAATCGCAGAGAATGCAGAAAAATATTGTGTGTAATTTCAGTCTTCAATTGCTAGTTGAACAAAGTAGTGTGTGTCACAATATATTTCGAGATCTTTGTCCAAATTGAATGTAACAGCGTTAAAAAAATTGTACAAGTGTCATCGTCAATAACTCCAGACCTATCTTATAATGACTTTGTTTTAGCATGTAAGTATGTATACATTAAGATTTTTCTGTAGAAATCCTAATACCAGCTGTCCCAAAGCTAAGTACATACTTGATATGCTCAATTACTTGTACTTCTCCGTCCGTCTGTCGAACTGATACTTTTTGCAAAGCTGTTATATAATAATTATAGATTTCGGCCATGAGTAATATGGACCGCATCATTTTCTGTTTCAGGTGGAACAAATTTAGTTGCCTGGGGTATGACAATTATCTCTTAATGGAAGCTTATTTCGTATAACATCAAATATTCCTTAAACTCGATTCTTGAGGATATTAATTAAGCAATTTTTGTTTACCCAACATTAAAATACAGAAAGGATTACAAATATTGTATTGCCATCTTTTTGTATTCTGTACATTCATTTGGAAAATTCACAGAACTATGGTTAATTTCGTACACAAATTATTATTTTGAAGTTCAGCTGTTAATGGTATATATGTCAGTAATGTAGATCAAATGAAAAAGATAGGTCAACTTCTTTGTAGAATTGCCATACAAAAAGTCAGAATTTCCACGTATACTGGAAAGATAATAAGTCTCAGTTATTTCCAATGTTCGGAAGAGCTCTTTGGAATGTAAAAACGGATGAAATTCATTACGACCATTTCTACCATCCAACAAAAACTTCTAAAAAGCAATGCGAAAAACAACTTTTATAATGAAGGGAGAACATTTTCAAAGCAACGTTTTTTTACAAGCATTCATCTAGAGTAACGACAAAATTGATCTAAATTATTTGCAGAGGTCTGACGGCTTTTAATATAAACACAGGACCTTAGCGGGATATTTAAAATGTGATGATTTTAGTATTAAAGAAGAAATATTTATGGCCTTTGTCAGACAGTATTACATAGATCTATGATTCTTCCTCAAAATAAATTTGAATGATATAGGTAGAAAATAAAACATATTGCTCATTTATATACCAAATATTGATTAATGGTTGTTTTTAGGTGATAAAGCAAATCAAATTAAAACTACTCCTAATGTTACATTCTCACCTGGAAAATTTATACACTGCGTGTGGTCCAAGTTTATGCATATATTACTGCTGATGTATACAGTATATTACTAAACCTAAACAAAAATATTTTAGATCAAAAGTGCATATCACACCCTCAATTTAAGACTACCACAATTCAAAAATTTCAGTTAATGTTTAAATATTTCAAATCATTTCTTTCTTTAGTTAGTACCCTGTAAATATAGTATAACTTCTCATTCAAGAATTCTTTAGTTATATACTATAAAGCAATAAAAGAGTTGTAAGTTTTAAATTTCTTTTCGTGTCTTAACAGTGACGGAGAATATGAGTTTGTAAACAAATATAGGTATAACCTTTGGAAGTGCCACCTATTGAGTTTTTAGGACCTTCTTAGAAACAACTCTTCTAAGAGATTTCTCAACATAAAACTAAAAACAATAGAGCCAAAACAGGACAACTGGAAAACGAATTTTCCTCAATTGAAAATAATTTGATTAAGTAAATAACATCAAAATAAATATTGAAACGTACAGTCATCCTCAGAAGAAAATGCCCTCATATTCAAAGACATCCATTCGAACATTATAAACTCTTTTTCCTCTGTCCAGAATTGGTAATTTTTCATATACAAAATATTTTCGTATATCTCCCATTTGTTTTGTATCTATTAGATTGATTATGACTTAAATCTACAATTTCCAAATAAACTTTAGCAGATTTTAGTAGATGTGGGGCAAATACTAGCCTATAGTGCTTACAGCTATTAGGAATTCTGGGAGATCAATTCTTTACACAGCACCTCTTAGAGAAAAAAAATCTTAACCTTATTTAAAAATAATAGCTTTACAGACTATAACCTTCAAAGAGTACCATGGTTGTGTTGTGTGTTTAACAGTTTTGTTGTGGGTGTGCTAGTAAAAACAAGGGTTTTATTTTTATGAAAACCATAATTTAGTCAAAATTTTCCTATATTACGAAAGTCGTCGAATACAAATACAAATATACAAATACTCTTGGAAGTAAAAAAAACCATCCATAAAATCCGAGCAAATATTTACATGTCAAGGTCTAAGATCACAACTAGGTTCCATATATTTGGCACATTAATAGCATTTATCCTTGACAACTTGGCAGGGGAACATGTCTTAGGCTTTTCTGGCGGATTCAATGCAATTTTTTTCTGCCGAATTTATGAGATGCACAAACGAGATACTCAGATAAATTTCGTTGAGAATAAAATGAAGATTCAAAACCTAAGGGACTGTGGTTTGGAAAACCTTGAAAATCTTACTTCATCGAAAGGTGTAAAATTCATAAGCCTTTTAAATGACTTATAATATTATAACACAATTGATAATGCAATAGTTTATGATATTGATGCATGATCTGCTGGAAGGTGTTGTTTCTTTTGCGCTAAACGCTTTTTTTAAATGTTCTAGGGAATGCGAAATTATCTACGTTCAAGGATATTAATAGTAGAATTGTTTCTTTTGAATTTAGAAAAAATCTGCACACTTCTCCAATATCTACGGATTGCTCCACATTTTCAGTTTGAGAGTGTTGGTGTTTGCTATTGCATATTCAATTTATTATTTAATTTATTTGAATCCTTTGGAATTGTTGATTTCTTGCCATTTATTACTATTTGCTACCGAATTCAACTTGCCTTTGAAGTCAAAACTACATATATGAACACATTATCCAACAATATTTAAAAATGGGTCCACACTGTCACATTTTAGTCCTATGAGGTACGAGTACAAACATTATACTTTTAAAAACTCAAATCACTATTTTAAAAATTACATAAGCCGTTGTGTTTAGTCAACAGACAACAACAAGTTACAACTTTGAATACTATTAGAATTTTATCATTGTAGCTAAAGTTACTTATGTAGTTTTGAATTAATCTTCACACAATATTTTGAATTAATCTGCACTTAAATTAATCTTTGTACAATAGTTTTTAATCGTTACATAGTTGAAATTTAACGATAGTAATTACTAACATAATACAACAAGTTTCTGTTCCTGCAACTCTAATAATATAACTACGTATGTACGTACGTATGCATAGTTGATGTTGGGTTCTAACATTTTGAAAGCCTACTTGGGTTAGAACTCTGCGATAAAGGGCGTTGGACTCAATGAATATCGTTACTACAAATACAAGAGACCAATTCTTATAATAGTAATGTTCTTATCATAATGCAAATATAATATCTATGTTTACATATTAGTAAATCAAAAGAAGCTAAGATATTTAAGAACTTACTATACATACACTTGCAAAACATATCCAGCAACTCTTGTAAATTAATTAAGTAATCGAAGTCAATGATATTGTTGCATTTTCATGGGTACGTCAGAGCATTATCAAGATTAACAAAAGGCTGAAGAAATGCTATTGAACATCAATTATATCGCTTTATCGCACTGACTTATAACAATGGACTGAGCGTATTGCCATTTTCCTATAGGAAAGCATGGCACAAAGGAGTGGTAAAGGATTTGGTTACTCCGTTCGGGCATAGATCTTATTTGCAACGACTAAAAGAATTGAGCTTGGCCTATACAGGTAATACAATCATTTTGGGCGCTTTCAGGGTGGACCACGTGAAGGTTAAGATATGCCCGTCTGGATAGGTTTCGAGATTCACCATCTGGATCTTATAGCTGACCTTGCATACTAACCACATAAGCGCCCAACATACACACTTGATATCCGTTATTCATCAACTTATTCATCAACTAAAACATCCTTTCGCCCCCTGCCCAAGAAGCTATGTCTGAGATTTTATTAGTCTGACCTATCATTAGCACTTCAATTCTCTGCATAGTGACCTCCTGTCATTAAAGCCCTACCACAGTACCCACGGAGTCAAAAATCTCGATTTTTGTTTCGCTAACGTATCGTTAATTCGCCTTGAGAACTACCAATTCGTCCATATGGTATCTTTCATCCATACTATCCTACTGTACGTACTCTCGTGGGAGATGCAAAAAAAAAAAAACAAACCAACAAATTTCTTCCATCCATTAAGTATGCATGCTTTCCTCTTATACAGATTTCACAGCACCACGGACTCCCCCCCCACCCGGTTGGTTACAATTAGCAATATTGGGATGATTTTTTTTATCCGACTTTATTGCTGATCGTAAATACTACGTTAAGTTAGGTTAGTTAAGAGGGGCGCCGGTAAAAAAAAAGTAGCCGGCATCACTTAGACGTCCAGTGGGTTCATTGTGCGCCTAGACCTCATGGGATAAAATAACAAGCCGCCCGAGACCCTTCCCGTTTCCATTAGAAAACTCAGGATATATACAAGATTCTTTACCTAGATCCATCCTGCCTGAAAAGAAGTACGTACCGAATATCCAACTTCTTTTATTCATCACAGTTTGGCATTCGCAAAGCACGTGTTGGACAGATTCGATTTCCTAAGCATCCTTTCAGCAGAAATCGTTCGCCGCTATATTCAGCCTTCTAGCATAGTTCCCCATGGCCCAATGACCCGATATAACCCCTACTAGATTCCTGGCTTTATTCTGCTGCCATTAAGCAGTTCCTTTGTCCTTATACTGTCATATGCAGGCCACAATTGCCTCGCAATACGGCAGGTATCCCTGTTGGTTCACCGGAGATCTGCCTTTTGATAGGCGCCTTTGATGATTTCCTTATTTAAAGATCCGACTGGTATCTTCACATAAGCTACCTCTGCGGAGCTATCCACTTCAGAGCCTTTTTGGCCAACTCATCAGCCATCTCGTTGTACGAGATATCCTTATGGCCAGGTACCCGGCATAGGGTAACCTTATGCCTTATAGTAAATTCCCCAAGGCTGGTTTTGCATAGCTGAACCAATTTTAATTTAACCAGCACAGCATCCAGCACCTTGATGACTGCCTGGTTATAAGTATATGTGAAGATGTGCTGTGAGGCCTCTCTGAGTATGGATACCAATACAGACAGCCTATAAGGCTCGCGCCACGGGTAGTCACTGGAGTGCATTCCACCCCTGTGCCCCAACTATTTTTGGAACCATCCTTCAAAATAGAAATATTGAATGTGACGACCATCTCCTTCCCATTCCACTGACTCCTGGTGGGCATCATTGCATTGACACCCCACCAAAAGTGAAGATGGGATGCAATTACTACAGTCTATCCCCTCTCCATCCATCAAACCCCCTCCCGCAGCCTGACAGCACTTATTGCCGCGACACCTCTACAATAGAGTTCCAGCGGCAATAAATCAAGAATGACCTCCAGTGCAGTCATGGGCGTGGTGGGCAGACACCCAGCTATTCCCAAACAGGCGGCCCTCTGGATTTTTGACCGCACATCTATTTTACATTTCCTCGTCAGTGCCATCCACAGACCGTGAAGCGATAGCAGAGGACGGGTCGAACTATGGCTGTGTACATCCAACGTACCACCCTGGGTCCCCAGTCTCCACCAAATATTCTCTTGCACACTAGGTTACTCGACAAACAAATATGAAGCAATTTACAAAATTTCAAAAAATTTCTTTTGAATCTTTAATTTTTTTTTATCAAGTGATTCTTTGTTTGCTCCACTTCCTTATAGGCTTACTTCTGTTTTCGGTATTCTATTCCAAATTGTTTCTCGGCGGTTGTTCTCTTCCGGCGAATGGATACTGCCAGCTGTATGGGAGCCGAAATTCGCCGCATCACGGGTCGCTGCCCTATCTCTTAGATTCTGCTGGTCCCCACTCAGACACACTGTCTCACTTTCTTCTTCATCGTACTAGGGTACGCTTCAGGCAGGCTTTTATTTTCATCGCGGTGAAAATCTAAAGATATCGCAACACAATTTTATAACAAGTCGTAAAAATATATAAAATAAAGTTTTATAGGATTTAAATATATAATAGTTTTACGAATTTTCGAGTGGACCTATATTGATATTAAAAGTTCTACAATTTATAGCAAAATTTCTAACCCTGTACGGCTTTAATTTGTTCAGTATGTATTTGTATTCTTTATTTGTTAGTTCTGTGTCTAGTCTTAAGTTGTTAGTTGCACAAGTATATAGCTTTGCTTTCGTTAACGTATATGTGGAATGCTAGCCAAAACGACGCGTCTTAATCCCCCTCACCATAGAATTTTTTGCTTGTTTTCGCCTCAGCTATCAAACCCTGCGATGTGCAACAATTATAAAATACCCTGTATGCATTATACAACAAAACGGTTGGTGTTTTTCCTGAGAATAATACCCACAACTTTGTCATAGACTTTAGCGTGAAAGCCTCAAAATACTGTTACATGAATATTGCTAGCCGTCTCCTTTATTTCTGAAGTCACACTAGTTGAATTGAGGCTCTCCTCTCCGCTAAATACCTAGAAATATATGCATATAAATATATTTGAACGTTCTGCCTCCTCTGAATGTTTTGTCTAAAAAAATACTTACAACCGAGGTTATAATCAAAGACGAGATGATAGTGGAGCTGAAGTCAATTAATTAGGCGGGGGGGGGGGGGGGGGACTTTGAATCTGAATTGAATATTCGCATTTTGGCAACGCTTATTAAATAAAAGATTTTTTTGCAAAGCTCATTATATGTTTATGTATGTAAATAAATGAGTGTATGCAGAATTCGTACTACCTCAAACAGCCCATACAACAACTCCTTTCTTTCCGCTTTGTACCATTTCCGCAGGATACGTGACAAAAATCACTTTAAAAGGCATCGTGTGATCTAAAACTCTTTTGTCACTTCTGCATAAGGGCAACTTCGGTAGGAGTAAGAATTTCTGGGGTGCTTTGAGTTTTGCTAAAGAACTGAGGAAAAGTGGGAAATTGATGTCAAGAAGACGTCAACATCTTTTCCGTCATCTTCACCGCCGCCAACGACACAACAACGGAAGGTGCTTTATAGTGTGTCAAAGAAATTTTTATTTAGGTACATTATACGAAAGATACACAATTGGTAGATTCGAACTCTATGGAGCCCAGATTAGGACTAGGGAAACGTACTAGACCCTTGTACCTTTTTGGAAATAGTCTGTTTTTTTACAAAACTAATCTAAATCAATCGATAATTATAGATTGTCTAATCCATTTATATTTCAAGGTATATGAAAGGAAATATGAAGGTCCTGCCTTCGGTTCAAGGTACAACATGCAGCTGTACCATGGACAAAGGGGTATTGTACATTCGACATTTGTGACTTACTAAGAAGAAATGATGGTATATCAACAAAGTTAAATTAAATAACATTCTTTATTCAACCAAGAATGACAATATTCGCAAAGTAGGAGGTTGCTAAACAAAAAATTTCCATAGATATAGGTACATATGTAATTTATTATTTATCTATGGCTTTTTTTGACACGTCCGTGAAGTGACGTAGGTACATAACTGCCACCTGGAAAAGAAAGAAAACTGACAGTGATATTTTTTAACATGTACAATTCACCACATGATACACGATTTATGGTAGTAAACTTTACATATTTTACCTTAGATGTAATCCTGTTATGGCCCGATATAAGGAAGATTCTTCCAGCAGCCAAGGGCGCACTCTAGCGAAATAATCAGCAATTGCTAAACAATAAACTCGCATGGTATTGTTCTGCATTTGTCGGTTATTTTGCTGATTAGCCTAACAGCTGGCTGCGATGAGCGCTTAGTGGAGCAATCGACGATTACAATAATAATTAACCTCGCATGGTAATTATTATGTAAAGCGATTGTTTACAACTAAAGCGACTCAGGTGTTGCAACCGGTAGAACAAACAACAAGGTTGTTGTCCAAACCAAAGGACTATATGGACGAATAGCCCAGACGAGCCTCTAAAAGATTTTCGTTTGGCAATTGTCACATTTGGAACAGCAGCAGCCCCATATCTAGCTGTTCGAACACTCCACCAACTGGCCAACGATGAAGAGCACAGTTTTCCACTCGCTGCCCAAAGTATAAGAACAGAATTCTACGTCGATGACCTACTGACTGGAGCACACGACATTAGTACAGGCTTATCACTGCAAAGAGAACTCATCAGTACACTAAGCAAAGGAGGATTCAACCTCAGGAAGTGAACAGCAAATAGTCTAGAGTTATTAGCTAACATTCCGATAACAGATCAAGAAGTCAAACCCATCCCAAATCTATCTGAAAAAATACGATAAAAACTCTCGGGCTACAATGGAATCCTATGACGGATGAAATTAGCTTCACTATTAAGCCAACAGTAGCAAAAGACAGCTACACCAAACGAAGCATTCTGTCAGAAACATCAGCTTTGTTTCATCCATTAGGATGGCTAGCCCCTTGCGTCATACTTGCGAAAATGCTTACCCAAAGGCTGTGGCTTGGTGGATATGCTTGGGACGAACCATTACCATCCATATTAATTCAAGAGTGGACCAAATATCAAAAGGGACTCCAAGACGTCAAATTCATAAAAATCCCCAGGTGGATAAAATATGCATCAAAAATAAAAAATATGCACCTACATGGATTCTGCGACGCGTCAACAAATGCCTACGCCAGCGTCGCGTTCCTACGAATAATCGATGAAAATGACACAGTCACAACACTGCTGCTGACATCCAAAACGCGAGTCGCTCCCACAAAGACAACTTCACTCCCCAAATTGGAATTATGTGGAGCTCTCATTTTATCACGACTTCTCAAACAGATACAAAATGACAGGAAACTACTAGACATAATAACCGTCACATGGTGCGATTCTGAAATCACGTTGGCTTGGATACAAAGCCGTCCGACGCGATGGAAAACGTTCGTCGTTAATAGAGTGGCAGAAATCAACAGAACATCTAGCCACAACTCTGGCGTTTCGTGCCGTCAAAAGATAGTCCCGCAGATTGCGCCACTCGAGGATTGTACCCCACTGAGTTCAGTAACTACGAGCTCTGGTGGGACGGCCCCTCTTGGCTTCAGCAACATGCTGACAGCTGGCCACAACAACGCATAACTAACAAGTGTCTTGAACTTGAGTCGCGAAAAGTCAAAGCTCTGATTTGCACAGATAACCATATCGACTGGTTAAAAAGTACTCATCATTTACCAAACTTATACGCATCATCGCATATTGTAGCAGATTCTACTTCAATTGCCGGACAACCGCAACAAATCACAAAAATGGTTATCTAACATGTGATGAACTTCGACAAGCAGAAGCAAAAATCGGCACACTAATACAAAAATAAGCATTTAATGACGAATATGAAAGTCTAGTCAAACGGAAACCAATTCCAAGCAAAAGTCGACTTTTAAGCTTAAAACCATTTTTGGACACCAATCAAATCTTTCGAGTAGGTGGCAGACTTGCAAATGCCATCCTAACTAACGATCAAAAACATCCGACGATTCTACCCAACAATCATCACGTGACCAAAATAATCATCGATTACATTCATTTGTACACGTTGCACGGAGGTACGCAACTTGAAGAAATAAGTATTGGCTAATAAATGCCAGAAACACGATCAGACAACGAATTTACCATTGCATAACATGTTTTCGAACTAAGCCAAAGATGTCAAATCAATTAATGGGGAATTTACCCTCCCCAAGAACAACGCCATCTATGGCATTCGAACACACGGGAGGTGACTATGCTGGTCCAATCGACATCAAAACATCAAAAATACGAAACGCCAAAATTACAAAGGCATGTCTCAGTATATTCGTATGTATGGCCACCAAAGCTATACACATTGAGATTGTGAGAGAGCTCACAACAAGAGCATTTCTCGCAGCCCTCAAACGTTTTACAAGCAGAAGAGGACTATGCAGACACTTATACTCCGATTGTGGTACAAACTTCATTGAAGCTAGCAAAGAACTGTCATGCCAGCTGCAAAAACTGCCATGTCCGCTCCCACATGACATCTCCAATGACATCACCTTGACAGGAATCACTTGGCATTTCAATCCGCCAGCAGCTCCTCACTTCGGAGGGCTATTGGAAGCCGGAGTGAAGTCAATAAAAATGCATCTAAAGAGAACACTACAGAATACCACACTAAAATACGAACTATCGACGGTCATATGCCAGATAGAAGCATGTGTAATCTCTCGACCAGTGACACCACTCTCAAATGACCCCAATGATTACAACGTGCTGACACCCGGTCATTTCTTGACAGGCCGGAATATCAAAGCTATACCAGAGCCATCTATATTAGAAAGTTGCAATCTACTTAAACGATGGCGGTACGCACAAATTTTGACGGAACAGTTTTGGAAGAAATGGTATATCGAATACATCCACAATATGCGACAACGCACAAAATGGAGAAATACGAAAACCAATTTAAGGATCAATGACTTGGTTTTAATTCAAAACCAACATTGCCCACCGAAGAAATAGCTACTAGGAAGAATCACAAAGATCCATACAGGGGCGGACAACCACGTCAGAGTCGCCACAGTAAAAACTGCATCACAAGAATATTGTCGTCCGATCACAAAATTATTTAGATTACCAATGGCAGAAGAAGAAAAAAACAGCAACGAAAGCCAGGAGTAATTTACTACTTTGTTGCCCACACGCCACAACAGAAGAAAAATTACAGCTCCATCTATTCGAACCATGATAAAATAAAGTGCCGATAATACAGCGCACCAGCAAAAAAAAACAAGCCAAACTTCATTACTAATCAAATGCGCCAAAAATTTGACAACCTCATGAGAAAGCAGAAGCAGCAAGAGATTACAGATTTTTTTTTACTTTTGCAATTATCTATTTTCATTTTTATTTTTTATTAACAAACTTGTAAGCTCTATCGCGTAATTTTCATTTTTTATTATTCGCCTTTTATTTTCCTTTGCACAACTTACAAATTTTTTTGTTGCTTTGTTATCATTTATTATTTTTTTTTATTATTTTTTTTTGTCTTTATCATAATCCTTAGAAACGTGAATTGCTTGCCTGACTTAGACGACTGCCTAGACATCGACGACGTCCCTGAGCTTGAAAGCTCTTTAACGGACCAGCTCTGAATAACCGATATGCCCATGCGACCAAAGACGTACGTACCGCCCTTCGAAACCCTACAGGCACGCCCCAAAATAAGAAATCTGGCTGACGAAATAACTATCAGAAAACCTACAAGGCTAGATAGACTTCCTACAGGGGCAAGCAAAAAACTTCTCCAAACACAAGAACGGCCTCTTGAACTTGTGGCTGGTACGACACCACACACGAATCGTAAAATGTCAGCTTTGACGGCCTTTACCACAACAACAACGGCAGCAGCGACGACGCTTCACGACGCGCCGCATGACATACCACACAAAAGGCCAGCATTGATGGCTCCATTAACAGCACCATTCGATGTATCACAAAAAGGGGCTGCCTAAATGCCTCACGAGCAACACCCAACTCCAGCACCACCAAAGGCATTCATAAAGCCGCCAGCCAGTTTCATTGTCGATCCTCGGCTGTGGGAGCAAATACAACACCAGAACATCCCATGGCTAAATATTATGGCAGCTAGAAAATGCTACCGAATCCCAAAGGAGGACGGAGATACACTTCGTTTTCTGAAATTAAAAACTGGACAAATCAGGGTTCGCTTGCAAGTAAAAACCAGTAACGTAAGTTTACATAAAACTAATTTATTCTTTCTAACAAGAACATAACTCCTATTTTTTCGAGAGGCGGGAGGATGTTCGGACAATCTTTAAAAAACTAAAAATAAACTTATATACTAAAACCCTAAAAAACTAACACTCACAATAATTCCCGCGATGTACAAACATATCCCACGAAGTGACCAGCAGAATCTAAAAAGAAAAACAAATAAAATAAAAAAATCAACAAATGGTAAAATCTCAGATCATTTAAAATTTTAAACAATCTGAGACTTTACCAAAAGACAATACTCACACATTAAATAAATCCGAATCCCGCGCCACAGTCATTTCGCCAACACCTAAAATAAAAGAAAAAAAAATTGTAAACAAATCAAAAATCAAAATATAAACACTTACCGGTCTCCATCAGCTACCATCACCAATTTGACATAAACAAGATGGTAGCTCATCACACATAGAAAATTATTCTCATTAGACTATGATGACGTCACTTCGGAACCAAATGTATGTATGTATGACGCGGGCGTCATTGGCAACGCCACCGGCATACACAAATCCTATTGTGTTTCTGCCTATACATAAATAGCGAGCGATTGGAAATAGAAAATCACTTGCAATTTGACCAAGCGAGAAGACAGATCGGTGGCTCTGAAACCAAATTAAGTCTTGATTAACAAAAACCAAGGGAAGTATTTCTGACTCCGATTTGTACTAATATTTTTTACAAACTTAATAATATTTCAGCACCCGATTCGGGGAGTCTGTTGAACAATTAGTCTGAGCAGATCTGTGACGCTCATCCTGTCACCCCAACCTAACTTTTTATTACTATAATTATTTAATTATTTTTTTCTTTCTTCTGATCCACAGATTAATGAATAATTATAGCCAGTGGAGGTCAAGAATTAAAAATATTTTGAAATAAGTATATTAGAGGAAATCATAGAATTTAGTAGAATTAGTGAATTTGAATTGATGAATTGAATTAGATATAAATTAAATTAAAATTGGATTGTTTCTGTACCTGAATTTGTAGTCTGTAAGATATATTATTTCATAAATAGTGAATTCTGTTATTTTGAAAAGGCTAACGCGTCTTGTCATTTATCAAACCGGCAGCTGCCCCCTTTTTTATCCCAAGCCCACAGTGGGATTTAATACTAATTGTTGTTTCGTTTAATGGTCTCGAGTATAGTGACGGTACTTTCAGTTGCTTTATATAAGGATCGGAGTTATCGGAAATAATTTTGGTCAAGAGGTTGACTCTAGTTGGGTTTACAATAAGGATAGGAGTTGTGGGGAATAATCCGTGGCAGCGTATCAATGTCTGCATGATACTAGCTTTGTTAAATACCTTTAATGTCCACAAGTAGGAGTAATATATTAAATTGGGAGGAATTAGCACACTATCAGGCCCAGGAAAGGGAATTAGAACTGAAAGCACAGGAACTTAAGAAATACCAGACAATATTACAGAGTTATGTACAAGAGTGGCAATATATCGAGGAGCTTATAACGAGAGAGTTACGGAAAAGGTGGACAGAAAAAGAGGCAACAAAATTACTTGAGGAACTGAATGAGAGTGCTAAAAAAGGTACAAAAGGCGAAGCTTTAGATCTACTTGTGACAGCATCATTCGAAGTTATCCAGAGCCGTGAAACAGAAGCAGAAGAAGCATTGGAAGAAACCCAAAAGAAAAAAAAGGGCTCTTAAAGAATATAGACTCGCTAAAGGAACAGCTAAAGGAGGCCGAGGAAGCTACAGCAGAACTAGAGAAAGAATTGGGGCTCGATAGATCTTCACAGAAAAGTCCGAATTAAGACATTAATAAAGCGATCACGAGTAAGGGGTTCAAGCCAAGGAAATTATTATTCTGGGAACAGCCTAAGGAGCAGAAGCAACATTCAGAAACAGAGCAAAGTAAGAGAAAGAAACAGGAGTTAGCGTCGAGTGGAAAAGAGGGAAGCGAACGAAACCAGATAATTCCAGAGGAAAGAACCATATCCGGGGAGAACAGTCAGCAAGGCAATATGACAGACGTGCACGAAAAGGTAATGGATCCAGTATCCAAAGATGTGCCCATGCTATCCGGTGAAAGGTCACCCAGGCTTGCGAAGGAGGTATATCGCTTCCTGAGTTGTAGTAAAGAACTACACGATCGACTGACACAAGAAGAGCAGAAGATCTTCATAAGGTGTATAAAGTATCGCTTATCGGACGACGCGTACTACTTGGTAGACTCACAGGAACCAACAGATTTTGATGCCTTACAGCAAGAAATCAAATCAGCTTACATGCCTGAAAAATCTTTTAGTGAATTGCGAACAGAAATGCTGGCATGCAGGCAAAGGGAACATTCAAAGTAGGCGCTAGGCTTAAGCCGACTCAAGAATACTTTACGGGTCAGAAATTTGAATCCCTAGATGGGCTGCAGGTAGAAGCTACCTATTACGAAAAGGACTCGGAAAGGCTTCAAGCCATGGTACCAGAAAGGCGAAAGGGAGTACCGGAATTTCTCAAAGGAAAGAATATCAAATGCTTCAAATGTGGACAGTTTGGGCATTTTTCTAGAGAATGCCAGCCATATAGGCGCGAAGCATCCCTCATTTCCAACTCCCGTCACGTCAGAGTCGCAGATATTAAAGAGGGCGTTAATGGAAGATTCCTTACGGAAGGGGAGGGTCTTTACTGCCAGTTCTGCCAAACACGGGACAGCTATACGGAGAATTGTCTCAAGAAATATCTAGCAGAGAAGGCCAAACGAAAAATTAAATTCTCAGAGTAAGTATGTCATAACAGTCCAATCGAATATAGCATTAGAAGGTAACTGGAGACTTCTAATAAATACCGGATATACCTGTAGTATAATTAAGGTTAATAGGATAAAGAGGACTACGCCAGTACAGACACATAACTGAATGAGAATTGTAGGACTGTTCGGATCTGGTAGGAATTCCATAGGCAGTTGCGAGGCAAACTTGCAAATAGGAAACAGCTAGCATGTCTGCAGATTTAATGCCATTAGTGATACGGACTCAATTCCAGCCGACGGTGTACTTGGAATAGATGGCAGAGCTATTAATCGACTGACAGTCATATCTACCTCTGAGCGTGGCCGCTTCTCGACCATCCAGCTCAGCCAGACAGATGACTGATCATGGCTACTTTATGTCCATTTTAAAGTTGTTGTGGGACAATGGAGGTCGCTCAAGCTCAGGGCTGGGTGAGGTTCTTGTTCGCTGTTGAACCACCTAATACTGTACCGCTATAGAGGAATAATTAAGATAGAAAGAAAACAAAACGAAAAAAAAGAAAACTGAAAGATGGGAATACGGACCCCACTCTGAATGATATGCCCCTCTGGATTACTTGAAATCCCATCCTACTGCCATACTCACCAAACTCATAGGAGAAATTGCCAACTACATCCGCCTCCTGGCATCTCTATCTTCCCAAAACCCCAGCTGAACCCAGCACCAAACGAAACAGATATTTAGCCTATTGCCATGTTATTTTATTTATTTTTACATAACCGCACAACAACAAAAAAAAATATTAATATTAAGGTCTATGCTACTACACGCACATGTATGGATAGTTATTATCTATGCATCCCTATGATGGTAATATATTTATATGTAATATATGTATATGAATATGTATGTATATATAAGGGGAACCCAAAAGACGAGAACAAAAAAAAACTACTGCTATCGCTAGGGAAACAAAATTCATTGCGTCATTAAACTAATCTATGTATCAATAGAAAAAAAAAATTATATAGAAAACCATTTCGTTAGTATACTAAAATTATTATATCTTAAAAGGAAAAAAAACAATTCGTATAACTAAAGGCGTTACGCTACTATCTGTTCTATGTATCTATATAAAAAAAAACTAAAAAAAAAACAAACCCATTGCGATATTAGCAGGTATTATGGAAACAAGATCGCTACAAAGTTGTTCTTACGCAACTATTTGGATGCCAATTTAGATGTAGCTCACTATGATGTGCAAACATATAAACAACAAAAAAAATTAAAGATTTATACCATAAAGACAAATAAATAAAAAGATTACTCTTTTGGACTTATTACCGGGATAAACTTAATTTTGTTCAAGAAAGAATTTTTTGGGATTCTCTGGTATATAGCAAAAGCTGAAAAATGTTCTAATTTATTATTTCACCACACAGCCCATTAATTTTTGGTGACAAGTTTCAAGTCTTGGTTTGACTCATCAACAGGTCCCAAATAGCGAATTTGGGTGATTTGAAAAACAAATGAAAAAAATGAAAAAAATGAAAAAAAGAAGAAAGAAATGAGACGTTTGAGAAAAATAGAAAAAAAATTTTATTTATTAAAAAAATTTAAAAAAATTGTTAAAGGCACAGATTCATTCGAAGCGAATCGAACCTGTATACGCCACGCAGTGGGCTGAAAAATAAAAAAGAAAAGGAAGAAGAAGAAGCGTTTCGTGTCAGCAGAAAACCTTACACTCATCGGTGCAGCTTGGTTTTCTGCCTGCGGCAGAGGCTTGAAAATAGATCAAACTGATCTCTTCTCATATAAACTCAGATAAATTCTGGGTGTGAATTATATGAGGAAAAACACTCCTATAGAAATTAAATAAATTTTTTTAATAAATAAAAAATTTTTTTTCTATTTTTCTCAAACTTTTCATTTCTTTCTTCTTTTTTGATTTTTTTCATTTGTTTCTCAATCACCCAATTTCGCTATTTGGGACCTCTTGATGAGTCAAACCAAGACTTGAAACTTGTCACCAAAAATTAATGGGCTGTGTGATGAAATAACAAATTAGAACATTTTTTAGCTTTTGCTATATACCAAAAAAATCTTTCTTGTACAAAACAAAAAGACAAAGTTCTTACACTAGTAAACCCGATAATTGATAAACTCCATAGGAAGGAGATTTTACGATATTATAGACATAAACATAAATAAAAGAAACATTGTGGGTTCCAAGCGAAATATGAGAAGACAAGGGAAACAGAGCATTTGGTATTTATTTTTTTTCTTTTTGCAACACTACACTATCACGACAAAACATAAATTGATGGAAAACGGTGTTGGTACTGACATATTAATCCCCCCGGCGATGAAGCGCTTCAGCAACGTGGTGATTAACGCTGTGAAAAAGAAATTTTCTTTTTGTTTTGTTTTCTTGTGTGTAGTGTTCTTGTTTCTCCACCTTCTCCCTATCTTTTCCCGTTGACAATTAGGCTATACGATTTTTTTTCTAATTCCGGATGGAGTTAGGCGGCTCTCGTCTCTTCAACAGGTATGCCGAAAATCTCCTGAAAAAGAACTTTGGGTGCCCAAGCAAAGCAAGGCCTGGTTTATGCCAAGATGGGGCTCGCTTCCTAACCGATTTTGTCGTTATTGTTGATTCATGTACCAGTGTAATCACACAATTCACAGTACAGGCCTAATCTCTGTCACCTGATATAAAAAAAATTGCTAAATAAATCACTCCTACCACCAGAAGGTAATTCCACCTCACCTTGTAAGAAAAATAAAAAAACTTGAACGAACACTTTGTGGCGTTTAGATCCACTTGCAAAATAAAACAAAATAATTAAGACATCTGGTGTGTTTAATTCACTATAACTGGGAGATGGGTAAATCTCGATCGCAACTTGCAACAACAAAAAACTTAGACAAACACTTAGTGGCGCTTGAGTCCACCCACAGAGCAAAACAAAGTAATTGAAATTTGTTGTGAGTACCATTCACTATACTTGAAGACTGTGACGGTCTCGATTCATACCTTTCTTGATGACACCCAATCAAGTGCAATGCACTTGGGTAATTTTCCCTGACCCAAGTGCATTGCACTTGATTGATCAGCACCTTTGTTGGGTAACCGGAAATGCTCAAATTGCATTTTCTTTGTTTTTTTTTCTTTTCCAATAAGAAACGTTTAGTGAGCGATTTATTTTATTGAGTTTCTCGCGATTGATTTCCGCTTGGACTCAATTTAGTGACTTTGCTTTGCAAGAATTTATTATATTAAAATTTTTTTTTTCTCTGAGTACTTGAATAAGAAGTTCATTTCCTTTAATTAAATTATTTTACCAGAAAATGGGTTTGGGAAGCATCTGACTAATGATGATTACATATGCCCTGTTGTCCAAGGTAAACGAAATTAGAATTTTGCCAATGAAGAAAAATATTATAGCCGTTACAACATGTGAAGCTGCGGATACAAGACGCCAACAAAGGTATAGAAGAAAATATCGCAGCTTGTGCACAAGTGGGATCCACAGCTTGGCAGAGTAGCAGCCATGAAAATCCATATCCGGCCGATATAGAAAAGGAAAAAATCAACACGGCAGAAAAAATAGTACCTAAATGACAGGACCCACTTCTGGTACCCTTCTGGGAGAATATCCGTATCACGCCTTACGAAAGTTCGGAGCCTATCAAATCTACAAGAGAAGAATCTAGCGAAAGATAGACCAGTCAACACAGCGGAAATAATCTGAAGGATATACCTGCATTTGTAAGAATCGCCAATGCAAGAGTCTGCCGGTAAAAGCACCAAATTATTCGAATAAACAAGAACCGCTTAAGTATTCCGGAAGACCTGCATGGAGTTATGAGGGTAGGACAAGTTTCTATCCACCACTAAAGCAAGCTCAGGGGCTTTGGCGAAGAGGAAAGCTTAAAGGCACTTTCACATCAAACACAAGAATCGAAAAAATGTAAACCGAATAACTCAATTTATTCCATTTTAAAACAAGATTTTTGCTCCAATGATTAATAAAATCATGGAAAATAGGATAAACTAATAATGTTACTAATAAAATAGTATATTTATCTTAGAATTTTTAAGAAAACACAACTTTTATGATTTATCGGACGAATTTTTCCGCCGAAAAAATTTTTCGCCCAATAAAACATAAAAGTTGTGTTTTTCTGCAAAATCTGAAATAAATATAACTATTTTCTCAGTAAAATTCTTAGGTTATCCTATTTCTCTGGATTTTATTAATCTTTGGAACAAAAATCTTGTTTTAAAGTGGCATAAATTGAAGTTTTTCGGTATACATTTTTCTGTTCTTCTTTTTGATGTGAAAGTGCCTTAAATTTCAATATAGAAATAAATCGGTTAGAACAGAATTCAGAAGAAATTATGGCATCGAAACTGCAGTCGTGCAGAACATTGGAATTCCACTGGAAGGATATAAGGAGAGTCTAGTGCCTGCCTTATTGCAGACTGAAACAATACTTCCACTCAGGTAAAGTAATATGAATAATATGTAAGGAAATATATCAAAGAAATAATATATAGAGAATAAGCTGCAATAAAAAGAGGTATCTGGAGGAAAACCTAATAGCTAAAAAGTATAAAGAGAAAGAAGAAGATAATACAAGAAGAAAAGCAATATGAATAGAAACTATGTATATCTATGTATGAATATATTATTGATAGTAAGTAATAAAGGTACCAATGATACTGAGAAAATGCATAAATATTTGAAGTAAAAAAAAAGAGGTCTTTGGAAAAAGAAAATGTCGTAAATAAAAATGTATAGCGAAATATATATATAAAAAATCAAATAAAAAAAATTTTTTTTGTTGCTGTTATGAAATCATTCGAAAAATTATAAGATATACTTATTGTTCTGCCCAATGAGAACACTCAAAAGAAAATATCAACAATGATGTGGACTGTAAATAATAACGCCGGGGAATATTTTATAGTCAGTGGTTTATTGAACGCACGTAAAACTTTAGTACAAAATTACAACTATAACTTAAATTAACCGAATTCAATTTCACGACGCTTAAGAACTAAACTTCAATAGATTTACAAAGGTCACTTATTCACTATACAATAACAATTTTAATCTCAGTATAATACTGTCAAAGTTGAGACAACTTTGACCAATGGCAATTATATATGTATGTATGTATAAATATATTATTCAATATGAATCAAAAAATGTACTCACCAGTATAAAACTATGGAATCGACTTTATGACGTTGGTAATTAAATAATTAGTGATTAACTTGTTCTAGTCGTTCCCCGGAACAAGATACTTTACTTCAGTCGAGACCCAAAGAAAAGTTGTATTTGTAGTGTTTATTCTAGTCGGTACCCAGTATTAGGGTTTCCAATCCGGATATCCTTAATTCCTTAATTGATAATCCGGATATTTTTGACATTTTTTTTCAGAAAAATACTGTTCAGCTATTTTCAAAAGATTGTACAATTACTTTCTCAAGTAGCAGTTTTATTTATTATTATTATTTATTTATTAAACTTTCTTTGAATAAACAAATATGTTGTGTTGGATGGTTTTTTATCCAAATTTTAAATAAAACAAGTAAGAAAGCTAGAATTGGTCCAAGAGTAATTCTTATGATACCCTAGATGAATGCCCTTATGACACGATTTAGACGGGTCAATAAGCTGCCACTGCCCTACGAAAACTTCTCGGTAATATGATGATTGGGGGCAGGAATGAAGCATCACCCAACCTACAGATTTCGTGCGGCAGAGGCTGCATACTGAGACTGACCTGTCTAAACTGGGACTATGTAATTTTGTATGGTCACCCATCTGTGTAAGTTTGATTTTCTAAGTGGTTTTTCGCATATATTTTTAGAACGGTTTGTCGGACAGTAAAAATTATTAAAATTAGTTTCATAGCATTTCATATTCTGAAGAACTTTTGAGTAGACAAAAAACGTCTAGGACTGATTGTTTTCACAGAATACCTGCGTAAAAGATCAAAATTTTTATATGGCCCAATTTAGCTCATTTATGAAATTATTTTTACTATTTTTATGAAAACGTCGCATAGATAATTTCAGCTCTCTACGCTGATGCTCTCCAAAGCAATGTCCAAATATGTAGTGAAAAACGAAAGTTTTGTATGGCAACTCCTTGAAGGAGTTACCCGATTTGTCCCATTTTCGAACTGAATTTACTTTTTTTTTTAAAAAGAAGCTCATATGCAAAATTTCAGTTCTCTAAGTACATGCGCTCTCGAGTTACCGTGCGGACACACAGTCAGATAGACAGATGACAGACGGACATGCGAAAATCAAAATAACTCTTAATATTATACATGGGTGTTCATTCCATTTTGCTCTACCATAATTATTTCAATGCGTTACAAACGAAAGGACAAACTTAGTATACCCAATAGATTTTATCTAGGGTATAACAAAACCTACTAAGCACTGTGGTTATAAATTAAATATATTTATAAATAAAATGTTGAGTTAATCGCCCAAAAAGGTAGTATATATGTACATTGATTATGGAGTAAATAGATGTCTCCAGATTCCGGTGTAGGAGTTTTCTGTTACCCGTATGGCGTTATCCATATATGACGTGATTATCTATATAAAATCGACGATGGCTCGACTTGTTGACGTAACCAACGAGTAAGCCAGCAGTCAACGGCGCTACATTTAATTTTTAACCATTTAAGGGCAATCAAGTTTAAAAGAATTGTTAGATGTCCTATTACCACTGGACTGCAGCAAAGGAATTAAATAAAAATTTAGAGAGACTTTTGACCGCTGAATGTGCTTATAAATTTCTATTTGAAAGCTTAGACGAGTTTAAAACGAACTTAGGTTGAAATTTATCGAAACAGAATAAAAAACGAATGGATGAACGTCGAGATAAAATGCTTATGAAAGTAAATCTTCTTAGAAGCAGGCAATATACCACATTCCATAAATATTTTGATTATAATTCAAAAGGTGCTCCCATTACATTGCCAGTCTGTAGGGATAAATGGAAGTGGCAATTTCTTCTGTTGATGAGCAGAACAACGCAAAAAACATAATTATTCAATGCATTTCTTACAATAAAGCCAGGATTTACAGTTTCAATCAATTACAATTTTGAAATTTTCAAAGCAATAACTTTTTAAAATATTCCGTTTTAAAAACAAAATAAATTTAAATCATATAATGTTTTTTTACTATTTATTAATTATTAATGTACATAATTGAAATATTTGAATAAAAAAATTATAAAACACCATGAAATATTGGATTCCGCCTATTTATTTATTTTATTTTTTGATATTCGGATATACGGATTATCCGGATATTTTGAGTTGTCAGTATTCGATATCCGGATAGTCAGTCGAGACCCAAGATAAAGGTTTGAGGTTAGTGAATGTTATTCTAGTCGCTACCCGGAATAACTATCTTTATCTCAGTCGAGACCCAAGATAAAGGTTTGAGTTAGTCTGTGTTATTCTAGTCGCTACCCAGAATAACTATCTTTATCTCAGTCGATACCTAAGATAAAGGTATTAAGTTAATAAATTTTATTCCAGTCGAGACCCAGAATAAATATATTTATCTCAGTCGGTACCAAAGATAAAGTTAGTAAGTTAATAAGATTTATTTCAGTCTAGACCCAGAATAAATATCTGTATCTCAGCCGGTACCCAAGATACAGTTGTTATTAGTAAGATTTATTCCAGTCGAGACCCAGAATAAATCTCTTTATCTCAGTCGGTACCCAAGATAAAGTTATTAAGTTAATAACATTTATTCCAGTCGAGACCCGGAATAAATATCTTTATCTCAGTCGGTACCCAAGATACAGTTGTTATTAGTAAGATTTATTCCAGTCGAGACCCAGAATAAATATCTTTATCTTAGTCGCTACCCAAGATAAAGTTATTAGGTTAGTGAATTTTATTCCAGTCGATACCCAGAATAACTATCTTTATCTCAGTCGATACCCAAGATAAAGGTATTAAGTTAGTAGAATTTATTCCAGTCGAGACCCAGAATAAATATTTTTATCTCAGTCGGTACCCAAGATCAAGTTGTTGAGTTAGTAAGATTTATTCCAGTCGAGACCCAGAATAAATATCTTTATCTCAGTCGCTACCCAAGATAAAGTTTTTAGGTTAGTAAATTTTATTCCAGTCGAGACCCAGAATAAATATCTGTATATCAGTCGGTACCCAAGATACAGTTGGTGTTAGTAAGATTTATTCCAGTCGAGACCTAGAATAAATATCTTTATCTCAGTCGCTACCCAATATAAAGTTATTAGGTTAGTAAATTTTATTCCAGTCGAGACCCAGACTAAATATATTTATCTCAGTCGGTACCAAAGATAAAGTTAGTAAGTTAATAAGATTTATTCCAGTCTAGACCCAGAATAAATATCTGTATCTTAGTCGGTACCCAAGATACAGTTGTTATTAGTAAGATTTATTCCAGTCGAGACCCAGAATAAATATCTTTATCTCAGTCGGTACCCAAGATAAAGTTATTAAGTTAATAACATTTATTCCAGTCGAGACCCGGAATAAATATCTTTATCTCAGTCGGTACCCATGATACAGTTGTTATTAGTAAGATTTATTCCAGTCGAGACCCAGAATAAATATCTTTATCTTAGTCGCTACCCAAGATAAAGTTATTAGGTTAGTGAATTTTATTCCAGTCGATACCCAGAATAACTATCTTTATCTCAGTCGATACCCAAGATAAAGGTATTAAGTTAGTAGAATTTATTCCAGTCGAGACCCAGAATAAATATTTTTATCTCAGTCGGTACCCAAGATAAAGTTGTTGAGTTAGTAAGATTTATTCCAGTCGAGACCCAGAATAAATAACTTGATCTCAGTCGCTACCCAAGATAAAGTTTTTAGGTTAGTAAATTTTATTCCAGTCGAGACCCAGAATAAATATCTGTATATCAGTCGGTACCCAAGATACAGTTGGTGTTAGTAAGATTTATTCCAGTCGAGACCCAGAATAAATATCTGTATCTCAGTCGGTACCCAAGATACAGTTGTTATTAGTAAGATTTATTCCAGTCGAGACCCAGAATAAATATCTTCATCTCAGTCGGTACCCAAGATAAAGTTATTGAGTTAATAACATTTATTCCAGTCGAGACCCGGAATAAATATATTTATCTCAGTCGGTACCAAAGATAAGGTTAGTAAGTTAATAAGATTTATTCCAGTCTAGACCCAGAATAAATATCTGTATCTCAGTCGGTACCCAAGATACAGTTGTTATTAGTAAGATTTATTCCAGTCGAGACCCAGAATAAATATCTTTATCTCAGTCGGTACCCAAGATAAAGTTATTAAGTTAATAACATTTATTCCAGTCGAGACCCGGAATAAATATCTTTATCTCAGTCGGTACCCAAGATACAGTTGTTATTAGTAAGATTTATTCCAGTCGAGACCCAGAATAAATATCTTTATCTCAGTCGCTACCCAAGATAAAGTTTTTAGGTTAGTAAATTTTATTCCAGTCGAGACCCAGAATAAATATCTGTATATCAGTCGGTACCCAAGATACAGTTGGTGTTAGTAAGATTTATTACAGTCGAGACGTAGAATAAATATCTTTATATCAGTCGCTACCCAAGATAAAGTTATTAGGTTAGTGAATTTTATTCCAGTCGAGACCCAGAATAAATATCTTTATCTCAGTCGGTACCCAAGATAAAGTTATTAAGTTAATAACATTTATTCCAGTCGAGACCCAGAATTAATATTTTTATCTCAGTCGGTACCCAAGATAAAGTTGTTGAGTTAGTAAGATTTATTCCAGTCGAGACCCAGAATAAATATCTTTATCTCAGTCGCTACCCAAGATAAAGTTTTTAGGTTAGTAAATTTTATTCCAGTCGAGACCCAGAATAAATATCTGTATATCAGTCGGTACCCAAGATACAGTTGGTGTTAGTAAGATTTATTCCAGTCGAGACCTAGAATAAATATCTTTATCTCAGTCGCTACCCAAGATAAAGTAATTAGGTTAGTGAATTTTATTCCAGTCGAGACCCAGAATAAATATCTTTATCTCAGTCGGTACCCAAGATAAAGTTGTTATTAGTAAATTCTATTCCAGTCGAGACCCAGAATAAATATCTTTATCTCTGTCGTTACCCAAGATAAAGTTAATTTGTTAATAATTTTATTTAATTACACTCGCCAAGTCGAATTCCAAAACGATGCACAATCTATGATAGCTGGATACTAAAAGAGAAAGATTTAAGTTGGCCTGCGACTTATATTGCCTCTGAATTGCGCACGGCACCAACAAATTATTTTACCTTGTGCATAGCAACCAAAGTACATTGACCTTAGCGGCTCTGCGTCGGTAGCAACAGAAAAGTCCGTTGACCTAAACAGCTGTGCGTAGGTCAGATGCGTTCATTGACCTTAGCAGCTGTGCTTAGTACGTACAACGTATTAACTGAAATAATAGAATATACATATACATATATAATATGGCCATTTCCATTTCCAAATTATTTTTAGTTAATACTAAAATGTTTTATGCTTTTTAAGCTAAGTAATAATTGGCTAATAATATATATTGTAATTTCCATTAAAAGCCTGATGAATTCTGTCGATCGTATCGAGATTTTGTAAAGTGGAATGTAGCGATCATGTGTGGATTGTTGTCTCCACTAAAAAACTGCTTTATCGACGAGCTTGTAGGTAGGTATATGTAGTTTCGTTCCCAACCTGGTTTCAATAATAAGAAATACTTGGAATTAAAATCTTTTGAATGATTTAATTTTCAGGTGGCTTTTGAGCTTTTTAATATTGGTTTCAACACTTATAAAAATATAACAACTGTGTTAGGCTTAAAATTATAGATTAACGGAAAAAAATTCATAAGGTAAATAGCAAACATATAAGGTAAAGTCAAAAGTAAGTGCCACATAGAAAAATTAAAAGTAAAGAGGGAAAGATTATCGCGAACAGTAGGTAAAAGCTGAGCAACTTTAATGAGATAATAGAAGAGGTGGCACATGCAGCAGTTCTGGAAACATCCCAAGAAAGTCTACGTAGAGCAATTTGGTCATCAGAACAATACTGTGGGTGGTGGAATAAACCATGAGAACCTGAGAAAAATCAACTTTTCACCGTCGCCGTCGTCGATTTTTTATTTAACTACATATGTTGATCGAACTGGGAAGGTGGTTTGGAGAAGAAAGTGTCAAAAACAAAAGAGTCATCACGTATTCTACATTAAAACCTCTTAGGACGGAGAGGAAGCCATTTCGTACACATCAGCACACAGGTACCAAGCCACTGATATATCCAAGAGTTTCAAAAAATTTAGAACCGAAAAACATAACACATCCAAACGAAAAGATTGAAATAATTTGCAAAATTTTACTAAGTATGAAGTATGTCGTTGAAGATTATAGTAATGCCTATAGGGCGGCCAAATCTAGACAGAGTGCCTAATAAGTTAAGAGAACCATGAACAAGCAGAATGCTGATTGAAGAAGTATATTACAAGACTTTTAAGGAAAATAGACCAAGCGCATATCTTTATGTATGGGTGGACTCTAGATATAATTGGGAGAACTCCATCGTGCATATGGAAATTGTATGAAAATAATGCCAAGTTAAAGGTCAATAACAATGATTAAAAAATGAACATTATGAGTGAAAAGTTCACCCGTAAATTGACATTTTAGCAGTCAGAAACTTTAGAGGAACCTATTTAAGGCTATTTAAGGTATCTGAAAAGCAAACGAAGCTGATATTTTTTTTTTTTTTTTTTTTTTTTTATATATTATTAAGCCAAGCTCAGGGGATACCCTATGATGCAAAGCACAGCATGGCAGGAAGGAGATAGGGAAAGGATTAGGGGATATGAGGAAAGTGGCGGAGGTGCCGATGTATGTCGCCCTTAAACTTCCGCAGATTGTATGCCGGAGGAAAAACAGAAGATGGTAAGCTGTTCCACATTCGCACTGTTCGGGATAAAAAAGCATCTCTGAATTTTACTGTACGGCCGAAAGTAATTTGAAGGGTTAAAGGATGTGCGCGGTTTGCAGCGCGAGTATTGCGTGCAGGAATCATTCTACAAGGGATTAGACTAGATATTTCATCAGAACATTGACCATGCATATAGCGATAAAGGAGCGAAAGGCATCCAACATTGCGGCGGTGCTCGAGTGAGTCGATATGACAAGTTATTGCCAAATCGCCAATGAGCTTGAAGGCTCTCTTTTGGACAATATCCAATGAAGCTAAGGCTGTGCGACCAGCCCCGGCCCATATATGGGAGTTGTATTCCATTCTAGGTCTAATGTAGGACTTGTAGAGGAGCGCTAGATTTGACGGGCTGAAATATTTCTTACACCTTTTCAGAAATCCAAGACATTTCGATGCTTCTTTGGCAACAGAGAAGATGTGATCTGTCCAGTTTAACTTACTGGAAATATTAATGCCAAGAATGCTTAGTGACGGTGAATCAGAAATGAATGCTCCATCAAAAGAAACGGGTGTGGTTAAGTTATGATCTTGTTTTAATGAGATAAGACAGCTTTGGGACTTTGATGCATTGAATTCGACGCGATTCGCTTTGCCCCAAGCGAGGATATTGGCAAGATCGTTATTCAATGATCTAGTCATGCAATCTCGTTTAACACATGCAGCATTCCCCCTGGATTCTGCAAGAGTGTCAAAGGAGTAAGCGAAATCAAGAGTACTGTCATCTGCGAAACTATGGATGGGATTGAAAGTAAGGGAAAGCAGATCATTAATGAAAATTAAAAAGAGAGTTGGAGAGATAACAGAGCCTTGAGGTACACCGGCATTTATGGGATGCGGTTCAGACGTAACGCCATCTAATACAACACGTATTTCGCGACTAGATAGGAAACTTTCAATCCATAATACAAGAGGAGGGGAGAGACCAAGTGCTTTGAGTTTGGCTAAAAGGGCTGGATGCCAGACTCTATCAAAGGCTTTTGAAATATCTAGGGCAACGATTTTAGACTCACCAAAATTGTGAAGACTACGATTCCAACGTTCCGTAAGAAAGGTCAGCAAGTCTCCAGATGAGCGTCCAGCTCGGAAGCCATATTGGCGATCGTTGATGAGATGATTAGTTTCTAGATACTTCATTAATTTTGAGTTAATGATAGATTCAAAAACCTTTGAAAGAATCGAAGTGATGGCAATTGGTCGATAATTTGAGGGATCGCTACCCTCTCCTTTCTTAGGAATAGGCTGAACGTGAGCTAGCTTCCAAGCAGTTGGAAATTTTCCTGTCGAATAAGACAAGTAGAAGAGTTTGCGCAGAGGTTTAGCCAAGGATGAGGCGCAGCTTTTAATTAACAGGGGCGAAAAACCATCAGGACCTGCGGCTTTGGAGACGTTGATCCCCTTAAGGACCCTGACCACATCCCTCGTACGAAGGTGTATTGGCTCTTGTACACATTCACACGGGCGATGCAAAACAGGTGTTTGTGAAGTTGGTGGAAGACGAGAATTTGAAGCGAATCTAGCAGCTAAAATATTAGCTTTATCCAGGGAGTCAACAATCACTTCACCATTATTAAGTAGTGAAGGTATAGAGGAACTGGTGAAATTGTTCCTGATGGTTTTGACCAGGGACCAGAAACCTTTGCTACCTTTGCGGCTTGTCAAGATTCTTTGTCTAATATTCTGGTCAAAAAGAAATTTTTCTCTCTGGATAATGGACTTGCAGGTGTTCCGTGCAGTCTTGTAGACTTGTTTCATTTCCGGACATGGATGCAATTGATAGGCGCGAAAAGCAGACTCTTTCGCTTTTATAGCTTGGTTGCACTTATCGTTAAACCAGGAGCGATCATGCTGTTGTTGAGACCTGCTGTAAGAATACGGAATGTATTCACGCATGCCAAGATTTAGTATGTTACTAAATTGTAATGTGCATTCATCAACATCCCTCGAAGCAAAACAGACCGACCAATCAATTTCTTTAAGATACTTATTGAGACTTTCCCAATCAGCATTCTTATAGTGCCAAAGAAGCCTACTTGTAGGTGGAGCAGTTGGTCGGCACAGGTTTGAGGTGGTAAATTGAGCCGTGATTAAACAATGGTCTGAATTTCCAAGAGGGGAACCGACTGAAATGGAATATTTGTCAGGATGAGATGTTAGAAACAAGTCGAGTAAATTAGCTTTATCTCCAGCTGCATCAGGAATTCGCGTTGGTGCATCCACTAGCTGTTGCAAATTAAATGATTCACAGAAGAGTTCAACGAAACGGCCCGCAGGACTTGTGGTAGAAGAATGTCTGAGCCACGGTATATTATGAACATTAAAATCGCCTGCCAGGACGATTTCGGAAGAGGGGGAAACAGAAAGCAAATGATCAATATTGTTGGAGATATTGTCAAATACGAATACCGTGTCGTCATCAGACATATTTGGGCTGCGATAAAGGAAACAGAAGTATATGATGTGCTTGTGAAGTTTGAACCTAATCCAGATATAATTAAACTCTGGATTAGCAGAAGGAAAATCTTGAAGAATAGTAAAGGCCACATCATTCCGAATATATACTGCGATCCCTCTATGCTGAGAAAAAAGAGGCACGAAGCTGTAACCAGGGACGTGATACTGATTAATATCAGCATCAGAAACGACCTTGGTTTCACTTAGCGCAAAAATTGCCGGATTTTTTGAGTTAAGGTGGCAGTACACCGAAAACCGATTTGCTCTTAATCCGCGAATGTTGCAGAAATCTAAAATAAAATTCTGCATGCTGAAGGCAAAAACAAAAAAGCAAAAAAGAAAAAAAGCGACACACAACAACACAAATATTTGGGCGCCACCAGCATATATATAAAGGATCCAGGAAGCCATCAAGCATGAGGGTTCGGACAAATTATTCCTTATCACGTCCACGTTGCGGTCTCATGTAGTACAGGGTGTTGGTGCATCGTCACTCTTGCAATATTAGCAGGAATTTTTATCCACCTGAGTCGTTGGAAGAATAGACAGACAATGAAGAGCACCAGTCGACTGTCGAGATTGTCGACCATCCAAATGTCTAAACCAGTCCGAAGTATGCAAAAGGAGGCATCGCTGGAAGAACCAGAACCGAACATTAGCATCGAGATCATCCCCACAACAGCCAATATACCTACAATATCCCTGCCAAACGTAGCGAAAAAACAACTGGTACAGTTGGAGTGACCACATCAGAGTAGTAGAAAATTTATAAATATAAGTGGTAGGATAGTTTTGTAAAATATAGGGGGCAATCCGTGTAGTTAGAAAGCAAGGTAAAGCGACGCAAAGTCATAAAATTGTAATCATTGGAGAGATTTGTTGATATAAGATATAGTAAAAGGAATTTAGTTTTGTGTTTTTGAATGGTTGTTATTATATAGTATTATAAAGTAAGTAATGCTTTCTAACAATGTAATACGTGTAAGGTAAGTAAGGAGTTCTTGTACAATAGGCTAATCATAAAATTTTAAGGTAATAGAAATAAATAACTTACTAGACAAGTAGAGAAAATTTCCAAAAAAAAAAAAGAGACTGTTTTTTTTAAGATAATGATATAAATTACATGTGAGAAAACTAAAGAAAGTAAATATGAAAAGAAGATATAAGAAATGGAATATGAAAATAAAATAAAGAAAAAAAATGTAACATGAATAATAAGTGTAAAAAATGAAATATAGAAAGAAGCCAAGATAATGTAAAAGAAAAAATAGGAAAAAGAAAAGAAGGAAACGTAATAAGATTAACAAAAATAGCACAATCAAATAAAAAGAATCAATTTTGTAAGAGAATCTGAACCGAACAAGGAACCAAATATTTTCATGAGTAAGACCATTGCACTTTCCAGATCTAGTTTCCTGCGGAAACTTGTTTTTCCAAGGGGGGAGGGATGTTATGGCCCGATATAAGGAAGATTCTTCCAGCAGCCAAGGGTGCATTCTAGCGAAATAATCAGCAATTGCTTAACAATAACCGCATGGAATTGTTCTGCAACTGTCGGTTATTTTTCTGATTAACCTAACAGCTGGCTGTGATGAGCGCTTAGTGGAGCAATCGACGATTACAATAATAATTAACCGCATGGTAATTATAATGTAAAGCGATTGTTTACAACTAAGCGACTCAGGTGCTGCAACCGCGTTGTGAGCAAAGAAAGTTTACTTCCGAGTATCGGACATCTGGTCTGGCGAGTGCCGTTTTCTTATCATCAGTTATCCCGATATCAAGTTACCGTTCGGTTTGGGTTCGCCCGGCTGCGCCAATTATCGTGCCCCCTGGGCAATCGAAAAAATAAAATGCAATAATTAACGGCGATAACCTTTCTTTGCAATGAAACGGCACTCGAATTTCTATTAACACATTATTTCTTTATTATAATAAAACAAACTGACCTATCATAACAACTCAAAGCAAACCAAAGTCAAGTTCATTTTAATTCCAGACTCTGGTTTCTTTTTTGGTTTAACTTTTAACAAATGCACAAGAAAAGAAAAAAATCTGTTTTCGCAAGAAAACCCGATAAATGGAAGTCATGCGGAAACTAACCGCGAGACTCGCCAAAAGAAATCGTGCACTAAACGTTTTGTCACGAAAAAAGAAAAACGAAAAGTAAACCGAGCTTCGGTCATAGCTGATTACATACATACATTCTAGTGGGGTACCCATAATTATACCCTAGAAGAAATCTATGGGGTGTACTAAGTTTATCATTCGTTTGTTTGTAACACCTCGAAATAATTATCGTAGAGCAAAATATATTAAAGATATTAAAAGTTATTTTGATTTTTGCATGTCCATCCGTCTGTCCGTCTGTGCGCATGATAACTCGTGATCGCGTATACGTAGAGAGCTGAAATTTTGTACATGTGGACAGTGCCTGAGAACGCGTTGACGTAGAGAGCTGAAATTTTGTACATGGTGTTTTCGTTATACTAGCAAAAAAAATTTAAAAAATGGACTAAATCGGGCAACTCCTTCTTGGTGTTGCCATATAACAATATATGTTTTTACGTATACTGTGAAAATTATCAGCCCTAGGGGTTTTTATGGTATTGAAAAGTTCTTCAGAATATGAAATATGAAAATCCTATGAAATTGGCTATAATTATTTTTACTCCCCACGAGCCATTCTACGGAAAACCACTTCAATAATCAAACTTGCACTGAAGGTTAACCATACGAGATTACGTATGGGCATTCATCTAGGGTATCATAAGGATTGGTCTTAGACCAATTCTAGCTTTTTACGTGTTGTGCATGATTTTTCTGATTGATAGCGATAAGAGACACGCGTTACTAATCGATTGAGGGTCAAGTTTAGGTAATCGAGGGGAAACCGATCATTTGTACCGTGACCGAAAACGGGCGAAGTTGTCAGAAATTATAAGTAGAAGTGAATGTAATAGGTTTTCTACACAGTACCTATAGGTGGCGAAAATACGTGTCATATCGAAATATAGGTAACTCTATCAACTCTATGGGATCATATGACCGATAAATGGAGTTCCCTATGCTTCCCCAGGCGTTTTCGGACAATTTATTTGATGATTCGTATTCTAGCACCTGAAAGCTATTGTATAGTATCTCACGGTCTAGTGCAAGCCCAAGCTCTCCAAAGACATCGGAAGGTAGGATTTTTATTTAAGTTTCCTTGGTACCATTTAATACAGCAGGAACTTTCTGTTACATTTATAGTAAAGGTTTTAGTAGAAGTTTTATAGAAGATAAATGAGAAGCACAAAAGAAAAGCTCGCGAAAGAAAAAAAACTATCGTCACGGTTGGATACAGACGCGTAGTTATTCCTGAGTTTACCTACTAACCTTATGTTAATTCCAAGAGGAATAAATAATTATAAGAATTGTTGCAAATTATAAGAAGTGAAACTTTCGTTGAAAAAAAAATTTATTAATTCAGTCATCCTTTACTAACTCACACTTTAACGCTAACCTACCTACAACTATATTCCAAGCTTATGCCTTAACCTAATATTTCAAATCAAACCTAAACTATTAAAAAAAATTCATTTCACAATAGATATTTTCAAAACCTTAGTCTACCCTAGATCAGCCCATATTCAAACAACGTACAATTCATTGAATGATTTCAGCTCTGTTACTTGCAAGTAAAAGAAGAAAATAAAAAAAAATAATAATTAACAAAAAAAAAAATACTTGGATCTTTAGGAATTTGTTCCTTGCTGTCAAACTTCTTCTCACCAAGATACCAACTGCAACGAAAGAAATACGAGCGCTACTGGATCATGTGTCCCGCATTTTATAGACGATTTTGATTTGGTTTCTTCAGTAGTGCCAACTTCCTTGTCGCCTGTTTGAGGGAAAGATAGAAGAAGATTAGCAAATATCTTAAATAAGGATAAAAATTGCCTGTTCTTATTTGAAAAATAGAGCGTTAATTTATTATGTGTTATGCCGAATGAAATTCGCGTTTTCGTTTGAAATTCACATGAAATTTATTAAAAATGTGTACTCCTTAATTGTGTGGTGAATATAATATTATTACCGAAACATCGAATACGCGTATAGAAGAACTAATTGTAGTGCGCATGACAGACTTTTCGTAAATTTTCGGCGTAATTTTATAATTTGTCTCTCTGTGTCACGTTTTCGCCACTTTTTTACTCATTGAAGAGCTTGAATATTGAATTTTATTAAATAATTCTAAACTCATGGTATTTAGAGCAAATGTAGCTCGATTTTTAAATTTCGCGAACAAAATTTTCTATAGTAAGTGTACCTTTACGTTCGAGAAAATGAAATTCGCGCTGTCGTGTTGCCTTGAAAATTGCCAGCTGTCATTCAGTTTAATGGTGAATTCTTTTCACCAAAACCGAGCAGGCACTGAACTGAACCAGCACCTGTCAGATCTACACCAAACTTAGCCCTGTCCTGAGCGGGGACAAGGTGAAAAGAATGCAAGAAAATACCTGAACCAGCCCGGTTTTGTGGTGAAAAGAACAGGTAGATACTTGGAACCTGTTTTATTTGTGATTCGCGTCGCGGTACAAGATGAGTTATTTAAGCAATTTGGATCATTTATTAAGTAAGTAGGAATATATTCAATTTGATTTGTTTTCCTTCTATTTTTGTTTCTGTTAAGCATGACTAACAAGGTTTTAATTTTTTTTAGGCGCCGCAGAGTGCCTTGCCGTGAGTAATAATACTACTGCTCCTGGCATAATAAATCAGCCTGCGGGTGGCCCATCTCATAGTCCAGCCGAAGAAGCAGCTAAAGTAATTGGTAAGTGACACTATAATTATATGTGTGCGTCTAATTAAAAGTTTGTATAACATTTAATTTCTAGATTTGTGGACAGAAGAGCAAACGAAGTGGCTTCTTCAGAAATATGAAGAGAATATGGACGTAATTGGGCCTTGCCGCAAGTTCAGATCAAAAAAAAGTTTTTGGATATTTTTATGTAGCCAAATGGAGCACGAATTAGGTGCCAAGAAGAGCTATGAACTGCTCCAAAATAAGTATAAAGCCATTTTGCGTATAAAAAAAGAGAAACGGACCATAATAATAAAAGTGGCAATACAAGGTAATACGGTGGTACTCCGCGGTATTGGATATATGTGACGCAAAGATAATGTTGCACCAGATGAACCACTGAAAAAGAGACAAAAGGAAAAAAGCCAGCACGAGTCAATTCCTGATACCCTGCTCTTGATAGAAGAATGGAGAGCGAAGAGGGAAGTAGAAAGGGAAAAGGAAAGAGAAGGAAG
The DNA here is from genome assembly GCA_963930735.1 of Dioctria linearis. Lineage (NCBI taxonomy): Eukaryota > Metazoa > Arthropoda > Insecta > Diptera > Asilidae > Dioctria > Dioctria linearis. Next base: position 221,419,017 of record OZ005742.1, read on the forward strand.
AAGGGAGCAGAGCCATGTAGAAACGATGAACTTGCTACGGCTTCTTACACAACCTTCTATATATTAATAATAGTAATTAATAATAGTAATATATAGAAGGTTGTGCTTCTTCTTATCGAAAAGTAATAATATATGTGTTATAAGTTAAGTTACATTTAAGTAAAGAGTGAATTGATTAGATTATTTTTTTGTTTCTTGATGAAAGTGTTTATTTTTGGCTTTTATATCTTTTTATGATAAAGACTGATATTATGAACTTACTACGACTTCTTATATAAATGTGATGTTGTTATAGATTAAGTTATATTTAAGTAAAAAATGAATTGATTGTATTAATTTTTTGTTTCTTAATGAGTTTAATGAGTGTTTATTTTTCGTTTTTAAGTTTTTTAATGAGGTTTTATTGTTCGTTTTCAAGCTTTTTAATGAGTGTCTATTTTCCGTTCTTTAATGTTTCTGTTTATTATTTTCTCTTAATGAAAGTATTTATCTCTGGTTTTTTTATTGCAGTAGTTGCAATTTCTTTAAATAAAGGTATATAGAAACTCAATTTTTTTATTTATAGTAGAAACCTTCAGAAACTTCCTCTGTCATGATGTGATGATACAAAAACAAAAATTTGCAAAGATCATAAAATTTACTTTGTTTTTTCAAATGAAAAAAATATAGACATTGAAAGTTTTTAAGCATTAATATTTATTAAAGATTTTTACAAATGTCATTTCTTTTCAATTCGCCTAACCTTCTAAAATGTTTCTCTCTTTGTGAATTGTTTTCATGCGCTTGGGCGGCTGGCTGCTGGATTCCATCACCACCATCATCTTCAGCTTCATCTTCATCTTCCCCAAAGCGATCGTCAGCGTCAATACATATATTGTGTAAGACGCAGCAAGAAATTATAAATTTGTTTATCTTGTCTATATCCAACATCTCGATTCTAATTAGTTGGATGATTCTTTTCTTAAGAATACCGAAAGCGTTCTCTATTAATACTCTTGTCGCCGAGAACTTTTCATTATATTTTTTTTCTCCTCACTTAAATTTTCAAAATGTCTATAGGGGGTCAAAAGCCATTCTTTTATTGCATACGCTACGTCACCAAGAACATGGAACCTTCCTTCGCAAATTGTTTGTAACTGTTCTGATATTCGAGAAAGCTTCAATATTCTAGAGTCGTGGATTTTACTAGGAGCTCTGGTAAAGGCATCCAAAAATTTTCGCTTTGAATCACAAATTGCTTGGAGATAGACAGAAATATGATCATGCCTATTTACATATGTTGACCTAATTTTATGAACAGGAGTTCTTATAGGTATATAACTACCGTCAATGCAGCCTATGACGCCTGGAAATCCTGCCAACTGAAAAAAAAAACCTTCGTTACTTTGGGAGAAGAAAAAAAGAACAACAGCAAAGCGCTTGCCTCTGCGTACATGCCTATGTAAAAAGGCGCAATGAGCTGAGATATAGTGAAAAGCGCTTCAGAATATTTTTTATGCCATAGCCCACATTTTCTCAATGGAAAATCATGTACTTATACTGTGAACTGAGGACAGTAGAAATGCTTATCTATATATGTAACTAAAAGGGTATAGCATACTTACACAGCTAATGATTCCTTTTCTTGATGGCTCTCAGGAAAATGAATAATTCTTGGAGAAATGGATACCAGGTATTCCATGACAATATTAATTAATTTGAACGTAGAAAATTCGGCTATTCCAAATAAATGTGCTACTTCCCTCATGCTGACTTTGTTTCCAGCGTACCTGTGTTAAATATTGTGTTATTATTTATGGTATTTTTTTATTATTAAACAATTTACCACAAAAATATCAGTATGTAATGACTGACTGAGATGCGCTCGCGACCGCCATGCCAAGCATATTTTGGAAATGCTTCAGAGTTTAAAAAGTCTCTACTGAGTTTTTCAAATGATGTCCTCTCCACTCGAAAATGTCTCTTAAACTATTCAATGTAATTGTAAAGAGTTTCTCAAATATTAGGCAATATATTACTTCTCTGTTTGTATAATGTTCAACAACATTTTCTACAAACTTCTCCGCTTTATGCGATTCTTCCCCCTGTAAAATGGGAAGAACTGCCAAAAATTCTTCAAATTCGTCCGACTCATTTGATGAGGAAGAATTACTCGCGTTGCAAACTGCATTTACGAGTAATGCCATTTCAAAATGTTCATCCATTATAATTTCAAAAAAAAAAAAAAATCACTTAATAAAATAATTCAGCACATCTATACTTTTAATCCCTTTTTAAAATGTTCGTCGTTTATAATTTTAATAAAAAAATAAATCACTTTGACAAAATAATTTCACTTCCAAATGTTTGCACATCCACAATGATATGATATCAAATAATTTTGATTTGACGTTTAGTTCGGAACCGTAACCACAAATTTTCATGGAACAAGAAAGTTCAAAACCGGGTGAAGAAAACACTTTGGGTGTAGGAACCGAACGAGTTATGGTTCAGTTCAGGTGAAAAGAATTCACCATAAGTGTAATTTCTTCTGTTTTTTTTTGTGAATTCGGAGGTAGTTGTGGACATTTTTAGTAAGTCACTTTGGTTATTAATTATCTTTACGCGAAATGGTGAAATATATTAATATGTTAGTGTACTTTTATATGTGCAACTTTACTGAGGTTATTTATTTGTTTTGTTTCTAGTGGAAGTCTTTCGACTTCGAAACTTCGCTGTAAATTACTTATTGTTTCAATTGAGATCGATAATTACTTCTCTCTTGTTATTTCATTTTAGAATGAAAATGAGCAAAGAAACTGATCAGCCGCTGGAGTCTCAAGTACAATGGTCATAAAGGGAAGCAATTGGTGCTGCAGTCTTTTGTTCAGGATATTTATTCAGATGTTATGGCCCAATATACGGAAGATTCTTCCTGCAGCCAAGGGCGCATTCTAGCGAAATAATCAGCGATGCTAAACAATAACCTCGCATGGTATTGTTCTGCAGCTGTCGGTTATTTTGCTGCTTGGCCCAACAGCTGGCTGCGATGAGCGATTAGTGAAACAATTGACGATTACGATAATAATTAACCTAGCACGGTAATTATTATGTAAGGCGATTGTTTACTACTAAGCGACTCAGGTGCTGCAACCGGTAGAACAAACGAAAAGGTTGTTGTCGTTTGTGTACATCCGCGTTGCAAGTAAAAGTTTACTTCCGAATATCGGACATAAAAAGACTAGTAACTGCTCTGGCGAGTGCCGTTTTTTAGTTATCAGTCGCGAGTTAACTTTTTCATCGCAGTATCATGTTTCGGTTCGGGTTAGTTGTAAAGTATTAAGATAGGTCAGTGTGTTTTCACGTAATATGGAATTATGTTTTAAAGTAATTTGAACGTTGTTCTTATTTGAAGAAAGTTTACCGTGATTAATTAAGTCGTTCTTATTTAGTTGATGGTTTGTGAGTTTTGTTAATTCGATTGCTCTAGGGGCACGACAATGTGGCGCAGCCGGTTTAAAAAGGTATTGTGTTGTATTGTAAAATTTATGTATATTGGGAGTTATGCTTTTCTAGCTGCTCCATTTTTTTTATTTTTTGGGAGTTATGCTTTTTTAGCTACTCCATTTTTTTTATGTTTTGGGAGTTATGCTTTTCTTACCTACTTCCACTTTGTACCTGAATGTAGGTACATACCGCATCCGACACCGCTTTGTTACAAAATCATCGCGGGATTAGTGTGGGTGGCTGCAGAGCAAATATGCCGCTAGCGATCAGCCGGCTTGGGGTGGTTCTTGCCACCCACATCCCTTGATGCTTGTTAAGCTGTGCATAATGCGGAAAAATGTTTAATCGGACAGACGGACGGACAGCTAAAAAGAGAAAAAGGACTTGAGTGTATGACTGCAGACGGACAGGCAGACAGAAAAAAAACAGATCTAATGCAGGCCTCCTTCTCCTTGTGGAACCTGAAAGCCTAGAAAGAAGAAAATTTATGTTATTTAAATGCTGCAAAAAGAAGGAGAACAGAAGACCTCAGCAACGCCGAACAAGTGCTAAGTCACAAGGAGAATTTTCAACGCTGGCAGATGGACTGGTTGAGAGAGAGAGAGAGAGCTGAGAGGAGGGATCTCCGATGTTGGTGAGACCCCGGCTTTGGGTTATATTAGGCCCAATCGCCTCCATCCACCCTGGCTAAGCCTCACAATTGTGTGCTAACGCCGATCCATCAGGCCTTCACCTCCCTGGCACGGAATTTACTCACTCATTTCTGTATGTGGACCCATGTGCACAAAAAAAATGTATTTAACGAAAGACAAAAAAACAAAGAAAGAACTCAAATTTGAAGAGAGCAATTTATTTCCGTGGAGTATCCACCGTTCATCCTTACTCTTTATCTTTGTACACTACCAAAATCCGCAATGTGCTTAGCCTAGTCTGAGATAACCCTACTGACTGACCTTAATCTACAATCCTTAACAATAGTCTAGCCTAAGGTAGCCCTACTGGCTGACATTAATCTATCTTAACTATGCTAAGTAAGTAAAAAAACACTTGAGATATTAAATTAACAACACAAGACAAAAGGTACGTTACCCTAAGCGAAGATATCCCACGCCGGCTGGAACTGGTGATTTGGCTTTGCTGGGGGCACCCCTTTTCTTCCAGCTGTATGGCGCAACAGCAGACTAACAGCACTATGTGGGCTCATTGGCCTCTTTTTTGTATGCTTTTCACCTCTGTTTATGGGTGCTTTCGGATTTTTAATTAAACTTCCATTGGGTGCATTGCCCTCTTTTTTTGTGTTTTGTTTGTTGCTTACAGAGATGGGCGTAGTGCATTAAATTTTCAGTGCATTAATTATTTCATTAGCACTAGAGGCGTCTGTGATAGTTAAAAGCCAGGTTGCACTATCACTAAATGGTTAGTGGTAGTGCAGATTTTTTATCACTATCACTAAACGAATAGTGGTAATGCATAGTCTATTGCATTATCACTAAACGATTAGTGGTAGTGCAGAGTCTATTGCATTATCACTAAACGATTAGTGGTAGTGCAAATACTTTTCACTATTAATGAGTGATAATGAATTCGTGCATTGGTAGTGCAAACATCTTTCACTAGCACTGAACGACATAAAGGGGAGTGGGGCACGAGTCCAGTGATGCCAGCTATGAAGTAATTACTTCATTTAGAGATATTTTTAACGTGGCTAAGTATTAAAGTATTTTAAATATTTGACTCTATATTAATGAAGTATTTTAGTTTACTTTAAATATTTTATCGTTGGTGTTTAATTTGTCCCAAATAGGAGCTTTCTAGCAAAATTTCCAAAAATATGTACAACAAAATGCAAGAAGAGTAAATAGTTTAAATCTGTGCAACCGTTTTTTTTATTCACTATAGAGATGCCATATATTATCCAGTGAAAATATAACCAGCTGGGCAATTTCTGGTGGATTTATAAACATAAGAGCATTTAATCTTGTAAAGAAATTGTCTTCGTTAATAAGTAAAATATAAAAATCAACCAACTTCTTACCTATTGTATTTATGAATATTAGTATCTAATAAAAAATACCTAGTTCAAATCAATTATTGTATGGCAACTCTGCGACCGACAGGGAATGATGTAAGGAAGTCCTAAATTTTTTCTTAGAAATTTGCTAGAAATTTTTTCTTTACAAATTTTATGCATTATTCGCTCGTTGCTAGTTCAGTGCTAGTCAAAGATGTTTGCACTACCAATGCACGAATTCATTATCACTCATTGATAGTGAAAAGTATTTGCACTACCACTAATCGTTTAGTGATAATGCAATATACTCTGCACTACCACTAATCGTTTAGTGATAATGCAATAGACTCTGCACTACCACTAATCGTTTAGTGATAATGCAATAGACTATGCGTTACCACTATTCGTTTAGTGATAGTGATAAAAAATTGCACTACCACTAATCATTTAGTGATAGTGCAACCTATATTTTAACTATCATTAAAATTTAGTGTTGCTGCCATTTTAGTGGTAATGCAAAAACGCCCATCTCTGGTTGCTTATTATATCATTTTATTTTTCTATAATTCCTAGTCCCGGTTATTCACTTTTTACTTTATTAACCTTTTACTGATTATTACTTATCATTCCATTTAGTTATTACATGTCGTCCTTTCTTATAATTTTCGGGATGAATGGCATAAGATTTGCACTAGCAACTCAACAGATGCGCGGATAATTTAAAAAAAAGAATACAGCAAGATTCACTGGGTCCTTTCATTTCACGCGCAAAAAAAAAACTCTAATTTCTTGTTTTCAGGCACAAAATCGTAGTCTACTTTAGATCGTACCAAGTGAGCAAAATCAAAGTCACTGTACTAACAATAACAAATTCAATGTCAGATAATTCGCGCACATCTATCGCACCTGTTCAGCGCAGGTAATTTAATACTACAACAAAAAACTAATTATTCGTAACATAACTTCCACTAATGATACTTCCTTCCAATTAGGGGAATTGTGTAGAGAGTGTTAAATAAAATTCACTGCCAATGTAGGTAGGTATCCAAAACTAATTGTTATTAACACAATTTCCACAAAAAAAATTTTTTCTTTCAGTTCGAAGAGTTATGTAGCGAACGAATAAAATCCACTACCAGTGCAGGTAAATATGTGAAAAAAAACTAATTATTTATGACGCAGTTTCCACTGATAATAATCGTTTCTTTCAGTTCGAAGAATTATGTGGAGAATGAATAAATAAAATTCGCTGCCAATGCAGGTAAGTATACGAAACACTATGATTTATTCTAATAAAACTTTCTGCCAGTTCGGGGAATTATGTGGAGATCACTTAATAAAGTGCACTACCAATACAGGTAAATATCTAGAAAAACTAATTATAAATGATACAATTTCCACTGGTAATAATCCTTTCTTCCAGTTTGAAGAAATGCGTGAAGAACAAATAAGACGAAATTTTGCTGCCGCCGCAGGTAAGTATACGAAATACTGTAACTTCCTTTTCAATAATAAAACTTTATTGCAGCTCAGGGAATGATGGGAAGAATAAATCCATAAAGTTTCCTGTCAATGCAGGTAAATATAAAAACGAATTATTATTGACACTATTTCCATTGATAATAATCCTTTCTTCTTTCCAGATCGGAGAATTAAGTAAAGAACGAATAAAATCCACTGCCAGTGCAGCTAAATATAACAAACTAATTATTATTAACACTATTTCCACTGATAATAATTTTTTTTTTCAGTTCGAAGAATTATGTGAAGAACGAATAAATAAAATTCGCTGCCAATGCAGGTAAATATAGAAACTAATTATTATTATGAACACAATTTCCACTAATAATAATCCCTTCTTTCAGTTAGAAGAAATGTGTGGAGAATAAATAAAAAGAAATTGGCTGCCAACGCAAGTAAGTATACGAAACACTGTAAGTTACACTAATAAAACTTTCTTCCAGTTCAGGGAATTATGTGGAGAATCAATTAATAAAGTTCACTGCCAATGCAGGTAAATATATAAAAACTAATTATGATTGCCACAATTTCCACAGATAATAATCCTTTCTTCCAGGTGGAAGAAATGCGTGAAGAACAAATACGAACGAAATTTTGCTGCCGACGCAGGTAAATATATAAAAAAAACTAATTACTAACGGTACAATTTCCACTGGTAATAATCCTTTCTTCCAGTTTCAGAAATGCGTGAAGAACAATTAAAACAAAATTTTGCTGCCGATTTAGGTAAGTATCCGAAACACGATAATTTCCACTAAAACAACTTTCTTCCAGTTCAGGGAATTATGTGGAGAGTCACTTATTACCGTTCACTGCCAACGCAGGTAAATATATAGAAAAACTAAAAACGAGTTATTACTGGCATGCTTTCCACGAAAAATAAAATATAGAAAGAAGAAAAGAAGAAAACGAAACTCAAAAGTTACTGAAAACTTGAAAAGCCAAAGGAAAGATCTGCTCGCGACAACTTGCCACCGTACTCGACCAAGGTTCGTATTCAACTCCTCGAGTTCACGCCGTCTCCCTATCTCACAGCCGCTACACACCCAAACGACAGACGGCTCGTCTGTTCTTCGTCGGTCGGAATTTGAAATTTTTTGCTGACGACTGCACTGCTGGCTATATGAGCGGTTGTGTGTGTATTCTTTTTAGGCAGAAATCGTTGCCGCAGAATATCTGCAGTGTAGCAACATCTTCTGAGAATTTCGCCGGCTTGCTGTAATGGATTGCGTGATGAAATCGCGTGATGCTTTACAGCTAGGCGAACTACCGTTTCGGAATGCGTGATTTGGACGAAAAATTGTAGTCTGTGCGAGTTCAGTACAAATTAAAATTTTTCGTTTGAACAAAAAAAATTTTCTTGCTTTTCTTCTTTTCAGGTTTTATGTTTTCTTTTTTTCTTTAATGGAGAAGTAGCAGAGGGCTACTGCTCGAACTTGTTTAAATTTTATCTTTTTCAGGAATTTATAATGTGGAGAAGTAGCATAGGGCTACTTCTAGAAGATATTTAATTTTTTTTCCTTTTCAGGAATTTTTAATATGGAGAAGTAACATAGGGCTACTTCTCGAAAATATATGACTTTACTTTTCAGGGTTGTTATTTGTATGGAGAAGTAGCATAGGGATACTTCTCGATACCCTGGAAGCATTATGGGGGTTTCTCTAAAAAAAGGTAGAGAAGCCGAAAAAAGAAAAAGAACGAAGGGAGGAAGAAAAAGATAAGAGATAAGAGTCTCAAGCCGGGCTTTGACACGAGACGTATGTCAGGATATGCACTAAAAGGAAATAGATCTACCCACAACCCGCCCAACGTGGGGACGACCTACAAGAGTCTCAAGTCGGGCATGCACTATACCCTGGGTTATTGAGAAATCGGATCCCATCTGCGGCCCTGATCCCAGTTCGTCTTGGACGAGGGAGGACTGATCTATTGATAGACGTTGTCTATCAACTCACCTCGCCCAATGAGCTGGCCAGGAGGTGAAATGCCGCCACTTAACTTTCTGATGAATCCAGTCGCAACACCCGGAAATTTCCCCAATCCCAAGAGAGGAAATCGCTTCATAACAGATAGAATTCATCTATCAACTCACTCAGGATGACGAAAATCCCGCGGGATCCAGCAAGCGGGATCGAGCTTTAAGGAAATTGAAGAAAGGACAGGAAAGTAAAATCCTTCAGATGAAGGCTAGCCCAGAAGGGGTTGGTAACAAAGGCTGAGACCATCTAAACTTGATAGTTTAGAGATAATATACAATGAGAAAAAAAACTATCCTCCGCTGAAACTTCATCCACACAGACCGCCGCTCGTAAACGCGCACTAGGGAGAAGAATGAAGAAAAGACAGTAAAGTAAAATCCTTCAGGTGAAGGCTGACCCAGAAGGGGTTAGTAACACAATAAAAGAGGTTTATCACCCACCACTGAGGAAGTAGTAGGAGGGTTTGCGATAACCCGTAGTTCACAAGTGAAGCTTGCCGGATGCCTTCTTAGGGCTACCGAGATCTACACAGGTTTGATCAAGACTTTATATCCTGAGCATGGAAAATTCCGATTGAGAGACCCTTATCATTCTGCAGACGGTATGAAACACGCCCGATTCGCTCTACGATAGTCGCTTTTATGAATTTCGGTGCTAATTTGGCCGCAAAGCGATCGGCTGCACTGCATTGTACAAAGCTTCGGACGTGTATAGTCTGTCCAGGTACAAAAGCTCTTTCTCGAGTTCGAAAGCTGTAACCAGCGGAGTACTTTCGATACGCCTCCGTAAGACGAAACTTTACTTCATCGCGCAACAGCTGAAGCTTTTGGTTGACAGGTATACACTCAATGGCACCATCGGAATCTGCCTGTAAATCTCGCAGAAGTTGATATGAGCCCCCGTTTGTTACCGGATGTCAACCGAAAAGCAGGAAATAAGGCGAACACTTAGATGACTCATGCACGACATTGGGGATGGCGAAGCCAATCTCGCTCAGATGTTCGTCCCAATTTCGATGCTCTGTGCCGACGTGGGCGCGGATCGCTGCCAAAACTGACTGATTAACACGCTCAGAGGCGTTTGATTGAGGGGAGTAAGCTGGTGAGAAGATGTGTTTCACCCCATAACGATCTAACAATTGGGCGAATATCTTTGCAGTGAACTGACTACCATTATCTGAATGTACCATTTCCGGAACTCCAAACATTAAGAAGACCGTTTGCTCCAGGAATTTGACAACCCGCGAGGCTGTGGCCTCGGGCATTGCTTCCAACAACACAAACTTAGATAAGTGATCCAGTATGATGAAGATGTACCTATTTCCGCCTCGACTACGCGGGGTATGGTCCTAAAAATCACAGAAGATGCGCTGCATTGGCAGCTCAGTAGTCCGTATCGTGCCCAGTGGAGGTCTTGAAGACACATTGGTCGGCTTGATCAGTTTACACGTTTCGCAAGCGTTTATGAACTGTCGTACTTCTAAAGCCATGCTCGGCCAGTAGTACTGGCGACGTAATTTCTCCAAGGTTTTTGCAAAACCGAAATATGCTGCTATAGGAGGACTATGCTCGGATTTTATCAAATCGCTAGTGAGACTATCAGGAACCCATAGCTTCCACTGAACCCGCTCCTCTGAGACGTTGTTATTTGGAAACGAAAATGAGATATAGACCTTACCACCACGAATTCGCAAGTTCTGAAAACCGCTTGGATTGGAAGTGATACGCTGGATTCTCTCCATATACGTTTTCTCATGGAATGCGGGTGACCTCAAATCAAGCGAACTGACTTGAGCAGGATAAATTAACTAGTCTGTGTGTTGTTCCGCTGCCTCGTCAGCAAATGACCTGGAAAGAGCATCAGCCACCACATTGTCCTTACCTTTACGGTATTCAATGTGAAATTTGAAGGCCTGGAGTTTGAGCCTTAAACGAGCCAGCCTGCCACATAGATCCCGTTGGTCCATGAGCCATTTGAGGCTAGCGTGGTCAGTAATGACCGTGAACTCCAGTCCTTCCACATACGGCCTGAACCTTGTTATGCTCAATACGGCGGCCACTCTAACTCAGCTATGCTGTAGTTGCGTTGCGCTGCGTTCAGCTTCTGCGACATGTAAGCGATGGGATGCTCATCGCCGTCCACAGAACGCTGAAACAAGCCGCTTCCAACACCTGTAGTGCTAGCGTCGCACTGAATGAAAAAGGGCTTTGAGAAGTCAGGATTCGCGAGCACTGGTGCGGTCATCAGACACTGTTTCAGCTGTTGGAATGCCATTTCAGCTTGTTCGTTCCACTCGAACTTGATGTTTTTCTTTAGAAAATCCGTCAAAGGACTCGCGATGGGAGCGAAACGTGGAATGAACCTCCTATACCAGCCGCATACTCCGAGGAGGCTACGTATTTTTTTGACAGTTGTTGGCCTTCGCAAGCTCTGAATAGCAGTGACTTTTCGGGATCAGCACCCATCCCCAACTACCAAGATATCTCACCTCTCTCATACAAAACTTACTTTTCTCCACATTGATCGTCAGGCCGGCAGCGCGGTGTAACGACGCGACTTCCGCAAGAAGCCTTAGGTGTTCGTCAAACGTGGAAGAAGTAATGAGCAAGTCGTCAAGATACACAGACACTCGGTCGTGCAGTTGGTGAGGGATAACCTTGCACAACAGCTTGCACATTGTTTGCGGAGCGTGGAAAAGTCCAAACGGAAGCACCTTGAACTGTATAGGGGTCCTCCCGGCACTGCGAAAGCCGTTTTGTCTCTTGATCCCATAGCGAAAGGAATCCGCCAGAACGCGTCCTTTAAGTCTATGGCGGAGATGAACTTTGTCTCCTGGAGTCCATTTATAAGAGCTAACGGAGGGGCATCTGGGACTGTTACGGAGTTTAATTTCCGGGCGTCCAGACAGAGGCGCACTTTACCGTTAGCTTTCTTAACTAAAGTGACTGGTGACGACCACGCACTTTGGCTCTTCTCAATGACTTCAATCATATCAGGATTTCAATCATATCAGGATTTCTGCACTGACGGAGACACTGAATAGAAACGCTTTTAATGGGTTTCGCCAGACCAATGTCTATCTCATGCTCTACCAACGTGGTGTGACCCAAGCCTTGCTGGCTGAATGATGGGAAGGAGGTGATCGCCCCCTGCAAACGTTGTATTCTGACAGATTGTGCTGTTGCGAACAAGAAGGTGAGGCTTTTTGCAAGTAATGAAGCTCACTTACCATAACAGGTCTTAAAACGAATGCTTTCCCAAAATTGATTCCCAGGTACAGGTGTTGCTGAAGAGAGGGAACTATGTGCAGTCTCATCATACGCGTGTTTTCACCATATTTTACGAGGACCCGTGTGTGGCCCAGGACCTTTTGCTGCCGCCCATCCGCGGGCGAAACTGAAGACGGCATCGAGTGGAACGAAATCCCCATCTTATCCAGGAACTTCTCTACTCCAGCCCCGAGCACGCTCACATTGCACCGCTATCCAATAAACCTCGTATCTTTCGTCCCTGAATGTAGACATCGGCGTCAGGATGCGGATCCCAAGGATCCTCTTCCTCAGATGCTACTGTTTTGGCAATGGCAGCCTTTATTATTATACGCAGGCTGAGGTACCTATGTGTGGGTGGGACAGTCCTGGATGAAATGGACCCCAAAGCCGATGGGAATTCGTTGACGTAAAACGATGCATCCTCTATATCCGAGGTGGAGATTGACGAGCTTTCATCCGAGAAGGTGCAACTACAACTTTCTGAAGGACAGGATACCAAGTAGGTGGTAAAATTTGGCGTGTTTTGCGTGATGGATTCTCTGTCTCAGTGGAAGAGTTAGACATGTTTACTTTAAGTCTGTTAACCGGTTTAAAGTTCAATCTGGGTTCGCGAGTTTTGTGTTTTGGGGGCGCTGCAGCGTCGCTGACAGCTCTACGCCGTGGAGTTAACGGTAGCGGTCGGGCTCGGTGTTGGTAGCCGCTTCCTCTGTCGTGCGCCTGAAGTTTGGCTTGGAGTCAAACGGCGCTGACCACCTATAAAATTTTGACCCCTGCCTCGGTTTCCCGACAAGCATTGCATCTTAATTACCCCCACTGCACCGCATCCATAGCAAAAGACCCTCTGTGGACAGTTGATGTAGGACGTGACCTTCGGCCGAACAGTTCCAACATGTCACTCGAGATATAGCGGGTCGGTGGATGTCTCCCGAAGCATTATTTTGAGTACCTCACGGTGGAGTGAGAGAGTGTGGATTGACAATCCGTTCTTGCAAGGGACAATCAGCATGCAACAGATCAGGTGGAAAGCTCGGGTCATGGCGTTGCAAGGCCTGCATTGCAACAATTTCCAAACGGTGGTGTAGGTGCATCTACTGCTTCCGTAAATGTACTTCAGGGTGAACAGTTACAGTAATTGTTCAACAAAGCCCCGTTTTTGGAAGCAATGCTTGGTTTAATGACCCGAGAATTTCGGAATGTGTAGTTAGTCCTATTCCGGGACGAGCTGAAGTCCTCGATTATGATAGTGACGACAGTGACTACATTCCGAGATATCCAGCAGATAGTTTGGTTAATCTTCCTACCTCTCAATGGGTAAATGATCCAAACATAAATGCTGGAGCAGGTACATCTTTTATTTCGAATGTACCTCACATCGTTCCTCTAATTGTTAGTGTTCAAATTAGTGAACAGATTCGCAATGTTCCACAAGACACTAACATAACATCCCCAGATGTTCCTCAGGAGGTTATCTTGTTAAACCAAGGGTACCTAAAAGGAAAATTCGTGGTTGGGGTCGCAGGAAAACAAGCACTTCAACGAAAACAACAAATGACAATCCACAGTGTGATTCAAATACGGCGTATCATGCACTGCTCGTCGCGGTGCGACCGCCCGCGGAGAGCTTTTATCGGACCTCAATTTTTCAAATCGGTTGCACAAGACCCTCAAATCTAGCACGTTATCAGTCTGATAAAGAAGTAACGCCTTCTGTAAGGCGGGTTTCATGTTACGTCGCAATATTTCCACCAGCTCTGCTTCTGGAATCGGTATGCTCATTTTGGACACTAACGCATGAACCGCTAATCGTAAATCTCTGAATGACTCGTTAACTCCCTGTCTCCTCGACTCAACTAGCTTACGAATTTCGTAGTCAGTTTCCTGGCTGCGGAATTCGTGTAAGAGAGCAGAACGTAAATCTTGCCACGAGTGCGTCCGCTGATTTCGCAAGTATAACCAATACCAGCTTGCAGCTTTCCCGGTAACGAGTGTATGAAACCCAGCACACAATGCGGCGGCGGATACTTGTTCTAGTACTGCCAGGGATTCTACCCGAAATATGAACTCTGTCACATCCAAACCGGATGTGCCATCAAATTTAACTTCCAGCGAAAGACAGGACTGTGAGATACGCTGGTACGGTCCCTAGCTACTGGCTGTCGTGTATGAGTTGGAACGTTAAGCGGAGAAACGAACGAGCCCGATAAATGTGGTACACGAGACCCAGTATTACTTTGTCTCGGCAGCGGAGGTACTCCAGTAACTGGACCTCTATCGACCTCTGATCGACGGAATACGCGACCTTCCCGAAATTGGGTCAGCAAACGTGTATGATATGTCACAGGGAGCTACTTGGACCCTCTGCTCTTCGAATATTGGTAAGTCCAGGTAAGACTTGGCAGGATTGGTGTGGACGTTCCCCAAGTTAGGTCCTGGTAAGCCCAACGCAGCGCCTTCCGTGGTCGAAACTTTTTTCGGCTTAGCACCTGTCAGCGTGGTGGACCCTTGACTGTCTGTGCTAGTCACAGGAACTGTGAGCGTTACGCTTCCAGCGCCGGAAGCCACGGACACTGTCGTAGGCTGGTAAGATTCGACACGGCTCAGGATGTCCTCCAAGGTCTGGACATAAGCTTGCGCATCAGGCTGGACAGAGGGAGACGTATTACGCAGCGCTGGGCTCTATAGAGTACATGGAGCACCTGACTGGTATATCGCGTACGATCTTCGTTGGTTCGGATGGATCCGAGCTCAAATCATGGTATATAGCGTCGACCCGACTAATAATGTAGTCTAATTCACGCGATGAATTTTTATGAGCGTGAGACTTAAAGGGTCCTCTGCCGGATTCCGACTTCTCGGCCTCGTACACTTCCATGAGCTTACGGCGAGCGTTAGCGTCAGCAGATCTAAGGTTGCGTACAGCGAATTCGACCTACAGCTCATCGGTGATAAGAAGGAAAAGTCCATCTTGGTCTGAATCTCCCGACAAATAAAACCGAAAGAAAAAAGAGCGAGGTAATGCTATGGTGTTGATATCAAAAGAAAAATTCCCCTGAGAATTATACTGAATATAAAATAAAAGGACGCGTCTATAGTAATGCCAAGAGTAGTTCAACTAACGATTGTACCCAATACAATAGGGAAACAATGATGTGACTACTCACGATACTTCAACTGAAAATTCCGCAAAGTATGGTAAACGAAAAAAAAAACCAAAGTGCGTTTACGGCTAACGATGATACTGCGAAATTGTGCCAAATGTATAAATAAAAGCTAAATAACTGCGCTTATACTAGTGCTGAAGCTAATTCAGCTGAAAAATTGCGTCTATAATAATGACAAAAATAATTCCAATGAAATTGTCCCATATGTAAAAATAAAACAAAAATAGATGTGTTCATACTAATAAATAATTCAGCTGAAAATTGTGCCAAATAAATATATACAAAAAAAAATGCGTTTATATTAATTACAAAGATAATTCAACCGGGAATTGTGCCAAGTAAACCTGATATATAAAAATATTCGTCTATACCAATGTCAGCAATAATTCAACCGGAAATTGTACCAAGTATATGTAATAAAAAAAAAATGCGTTTATAATAACGACAAAGAAAATTTGTGCCAATACGATTAAAAAAAGAAATACTGCTCTGATTTGAGATTATACGTTCTGCGTGTTCTACACAAGCAATGTATTTATACTAATAACGTTTTTCATTTGTAAGGGGGGTGTTGGCATGACGGCTCGGCGAGGACAGTACGCCCGTTTCAGCACACGATGGAAAAAAAACCTTATATTCTCCAACCCTGTGGGACAAAAAAAACTCTCTCTCTCTCTCTTCTCTGGGGAATATTGTTCATCGATACACTTCGGTCAGTCCATACTGTGGGCTAACAATTGTAGAAGAAACTAAAATTGTGGGACCGGAGCCTAAAAGGCTGCCGCCTTATGTTGGGATTATCAGGACGAACACTCCTTTACCAAGGATAAAAATCAGCGAAGATGGACAACGTCCATCAACTTGGCAAGAGACTGAATTCAACAGATCATGGAAAGGTGAGAGGTCGGTGATCAAGTGGCTGCTGATACTCAAGTAAGAAGCCGTAGCGGCGATTTATTTAAAGAGATAAATCTGAACGGGACAACCCATTAAAACTAAATATCTATACGAGACAACCCAACTAAAACTAAGAATCTATACGGGACAACCCAACTAAAACTAAAAATCTATACAGGACAACCCAACTAAAACTAAAAAATAGATAATACGGGCTTCTTCTCGGGACCAGCAGAAGTGAACGGAACATGCTCAAACAGTATGCATCGCATACAATGTTCATAACCACCCATCGACTTAGCCTCCCATGACTAGAAGTTAGGAAGGTTAATGGGGGAATGAAGTTGAGATCAAAGACGAAAATGTGAGTTGTCAGTAACACAGTGGCTACCAGTACTCAGGAGAGAAGCAGTAGCTGATTGTATATATTAGTATCTCAAAATAGTTAACAGGCAGAAAAAAAACATGAATGCTAATATATGCCAGAGGTGACAATGCAAACCTCAAAGCAGCCTTTTAAAAAAAAACCCAAAACTAAAATCGCTCACAGCCCGAAACAACATAGAAATTTAATAATATACTGGCTTCTCCCTGGAACTAGCAGATGTAAGTGGAACTAATTTCAAAAACGTATGCCTCGCATACAACGCTGACTGACCACTGCGATCTGAACAACTCACACCTCCACTAGGTAGCATCAAGACGGAATATAAAATTAAATTTAGGGTAGAAATTAACTTGGACTTGGCCGAAGGCAATTTACCATCGCCCATACAGCCAAATGCGTGAGCTTAGAATATACTGAGGTCTTACGTAACCAAAATAAAGGTCTGATAATGACAATAAAAATGGGAAATGATACTTGAAATAGTTATTGCTCTTTAGCAAAGGATGCTTCACGAAAGGCCAGAAAAAAAATCCAAAGTTTGGGCGCCATTTGTAAAGCAAATGGGAGACCAGGACAAAAAAATCATTGAAATAGTAATTGCACTTTAGTCAAGAGAAGCTTCTTGACTAAAGGCAAAAAAAACCAATTTGGGCGCCATTTATAAAGCAAATGGGCGACCAGAAAAAAAACCATTGAAATAGTAATTGCACTTTAGTCAAGAGAAGCTTGACTCAGGGCTGAAAGAGAAACCTAAGATTTGGGCGCCATTTGTAACACAAATGGTCGACCAGAAAAATCAAAAATTAAACGTGAAATGGTACTTGTACTTTAGCCATGTGAAGCCTGACTAGAGACCAAAGAAAACCGAAGCTTGGGCGACATTTGTAACGAAGAGCTTGTCAGCCGACAGATCTACCTACATCCACTTGCACCTGAATGTAGGTACATACCGCATCCGACACCTCTTTGTTACAAAAATGATCACGGGATTAGCGTGGGTGGCTGCACAGCAAATATGACGCTAGCGATCATCTGGCTTGGGGTGGTTCTTGCCACCCACATCCCTTGATGCTTGTTAAGCTGTGCATAATGTGGAAAAATGTTTGATCGGACAGACGGACGGACAATTAAAAAGAAAAAAAGGACTTGAGTGTTTGAATGCAGACGGACAGACAGACAGAAAAAAAAGATCTAATGCATGCTTCCTTCTCCTTGCGGAACCTGAAAGCCTAGAAAGGAGAAAATTTATTTTATTTAAATAATGCAAAGAGAAGGAGACCAGAAGACCTCAGCAACGCCGAACAAGTGCTAATTCAGCCGGAGAATTTTCAACGCTGGCAGATCGACTGGTTGAGAGAGAGAGAGAGCTGAGAGGCGGGATCTCCGATGTTGGTGAGACCCCGGCTTTGGGTTATATTGGGCCCAATCGCCCCCATCCACCCTGGCTAAGTCTCCAAAGCCGTATAAAAATACTCAGCTCACGCCGATCCATCAGGCCTTCACCTCCCTAGCACGGAACTTACTCACTCATTTATGTATGTGGACCCATGTGCACAAAAAATATTTATTTAACAAAAGAAAAAAAACCAAGAAGAACTCAAATTTGAAGAGAGCACAGCAATAAAGCTCAATTTATTTCCGTGGATTATCCACCGTTCATCCTTACTCTTTATCTTATATACACTACCAAAATCCGCAATGTCCTTAGCCTGGTGTGAGATAACCCTACTAACTGAGCTTAATCTACAATCTTTAACAATAGCCTAGCCTAAGGTAGCCCTACTGGCTGACATGAATCTATCTTAACTATGGTAAGTAAGCAAAAAAAAAATCTTGAGATATTAAATTAACAACCACAAGACAAAATGTACGTTACCCTAAGCGAAGATATCCCAAGCCGGCTGGAACTGGTGATTTGACTTAGCTGGGGTGCACCCCTTTTCTTCCAGGTGTTTGACGCAACAGCAGTCTCACGGCACTATGTGGGCTCATTGGCCTCTTTTTTGTATCCTTTTCACCTCTGTTTATGGGTGCTTTCGGATTTTTACTTAAACTTTCATTGGGTGCATTGACCTCTTTTTTTGTTATTTGTGTGTTACTTATTACATCATTTTATTTTCGATAATTCCTTGTCCCGGTTATTCACTTTTTACTTTATTATGTGGAGAACGAATAAATAAATTCAGTGCCAATGCAGTTCGAAGAAATGTGTGGAGAATAAATACAAAAAATTGACTGCCGATGCAGGTAAGTATACGAAACACTGTAATTTACACTAAATAAAACTTTCTTCAGTTCAGGAAATTATGTGGAGAATGAATTAATAAAGTTCACTGCCAATGCAGGTAAATATATAAAAACTAATTATCATTGACACAATTTCCACAGATAATAATCCTTTTTTCCAGGTGGAAGAAATGCGTGAAGAACAAATACGACGAAATTTTGCTGCCGACGCAGGTAAATATATAAAAACAACTAATTACTAAGGACACAATTTCCACTGGTAATAATCCTTTCTTCCAGTTTCAGAAATGCGTGAAGAACAATTAAAACACTATTTTGCTGCCGACGCAGGTAAGTATCCGAAACAATATAATTCCCACTAATACAACTTTCTTCCTGTTCAGGGAATTATGTGGAGAGTCACTTATTACCATTCACTGCCAACGTAGGTAATTATATAGAAAAACTAAAAACGTGTTATTACTGGCAGGCTTTCCACGAAAAATAAAATATTTCTTTCCCGGAAAATTAGGTAATTCACTGAGGCGATATGATAGACAAAGAAAAGGAAACTCAAAAGTGACTGAAAACTTGAAAAGCCAAAGGAAAGATCTGCGCGCGACAACTTGCCACCGTACTCGACCAAGGTTCGTAGTCAACTCCTCGAGTTCACGCCGTCTCCCTATCTCACAGCTGCTACACACCCAACCGACAGACGAGCCGTTCTTCGTCGGACCGCACTGCTGGCGGTTGTGTGTGTATTCTTTTTAGGCACAAATCGTTGCCATAGAATATCTGCAGTGTAGCAACATTTTCTGAGAATTTCGCCGGCTTGCTGTAATGCATTGCGTGATGGTATCGCGCGATGCTTTACAGCTAGGCGAACTACCGTTTCGGTATGCGTGATTTGGACGAAAAATTGTAGTTTGGGCGAGTTCTGTGCAAATTAAAATTTTTCGTTTGAACAAAAAAAATTTCTTGCATTTCTTCTTTTCAGGTTTTATGTTTTATTTTTTTCTTAAATGTGTAACGAAGAGGTTGTCAGCCGCCAGATCTACCTACATTCACTTGTATCTGAATGTAGATATATACTGCATCCGACACCTCTTTGTTACAAAATCATCGCGGGATTAGCGTGGGTGGCTGCACAGCAAATATGCCGCTAGCGATCAGCCGGCTTGGGGTGGTTCTTGCCACCCACATTCCTTGATGCTTGTTAAGCTGTGCAAAATCGTCAATATAACTGATCAGACAGACGGATGGACAGAAAAAAAAGATCTAATGCAGGCTTCCTTCTCATGGTGGAACCTGAAAGCCTAAAAAGAAGAAAATTGATTTTATTTATATGCTGCAAAAGAAAGGACAATAGAAGACCCCAGCAACGCCGAACAAGTGCTAATTCACCCGGAGAGTTTACAACGCTGGCAAATGAGTGATTGAGAGAGAGTGAGAGAGCTGAAAGGGGTCTCTGATGTTGTTGAGACCCCGGCTTTGGGTAATTTTGAGCCCAATCGCCCCCATCCACCCTGGCTAAGCCTCCAAAGCTGTTTCGAAATGCTCAGCCCCATCTGTACGTGTCTTACATCTATTGCCGTGTGTTTTGGAAACGACCTCCCTCCTGTCCGCGACCATCCCCTTTATGGAACTACTCACTCCATCGCGCTGAATCCGTTGCCAACCTGTAAACAAAAGAAAATAGCAACTTGGAGAAGGGCGGCCAAAGGTGACCAAACTAAATCACCCAAAAGAAGAAGGAATGCGTATCAAGGAACTCAAAATTTCATCAAGTCCAAATCAAAGTAGTTTATTTATTGAGGATGTTCAAGCATATGAATCACTTACGAGGGAGGAAACCCGATCACAAAAAGACTAACATGTATATATACAAAAAAACTAAAGGAAACAAAGTCTCCGGTTAATATTAATCTTGATCTGAATCCTTACGACTAGCCCTAATAAGCGCTTTCCTATTATGTGACTTATCGAACCCTGTGATCGACGCCTAACCTTAGATGTACACTAAATGATTTTAACACTGTAAAATTAGGAACAAAAGAACACAAAGCAAATAATAATACTTACAGAAAATTTGAACTAACCTTGTAGGCCGCTATGGACTTACATAACACCTGATTTAATCGTATTCGGGGTTTCCTCCTTTACCAAAAGGGTTGGACACTGGTTTTCCAACTATCTGCTAGCTGCTTCAGGACTACGTTGAAGTTTGAGTTCACCTCCTCGCTTCCCTGCTCCTTCGGATATGTAAGAGCGAAATGTTTTGCCGTAACTTCTGCCAGAGGGATACTTCCTCGCCGGTATAAATTCAACTTGCCCTCACGCAGAAAAAATTTTCAAAATGATGTTTGTTACGTGCAAGGAAACTTTTCCCCAAATTTTCTCTCAGGTTCGCCACTGCTATGGTATATAAGACTCACCGACGCAAAGGTAAGTATTTGAAATAAAGCAAATTATGTGTGCACAAAATGGTTAAACCGAAATTTGCTCTACAGTTTACCAATATGATGATATATGAAAATCACTGTCGCGCAGGTAAATATTCCACTTAATACAAATTACGACTGCATAGAATGAATCAACCAAATTTTTCTTTTCAGTTCACTAATAGGGAGATCTACATAAAAATCACTGTCGCAGAGGTAAATATTCCAGTTAATACAAATTATGAGTGCACAGCATGAATAAACCAAAATTTTCCTTTCAGTTCACCACTAGGAAGATCTACATAAAAATCGCTGTCGCACAGGTAAGTATTCCAATTAATGAAATTTATGAATGCGCAACATTAATGCCAACATTTTCTTTCAGTTCACTATTAGGAAGATCTATGGGGAAAATCACTTTCACACAGGTAAATATTTCAAATACTAAAACTTATGAATGCGCAGCATTAATACTAATATTTTCTTGCAGTTCACTATTAGAAAGATCTATGTAGAAAATCACTGTCGCACAGGTAGGAGATCCAATTAATAACATTCATGAATAAAAAAAAATCACTGTCGCAC
The DNA here is from genome assembly GCA_963930735.1 of Dioctria linearis. Classification (NCBI taxonomy): domain Eukaryota; kingdom Metazoa; phylum Arthropoda; class Insecta; order Diptera; family Asilidae; genus Dioctria; species Dioctria linearis. The sequence continues at coordinate 221,440,985 of OZ005742.1, forward strand.
AGGTAAGTAATCCAATTAATAAAATTTCGTGAATGCGCAACAAAAATACTAAAACTTTCTTTCAGTTCACTATTGGAAAGATCTTTAGGGAAAATCACTATAGCACAGGTAAATATTCTAATTAATACAATTTATGAATGCGCAACATTAATTCTAAAATTTTCTTTCAGTTCACTATTAGAAAGATCTATATGAAAAATCACTGGCGCACAGGTAAATATTTCAAATATTAAAACTTATGAATGCGCAACATTAATATCAACATTTTCTTTCAGTCCGCTATTAGAAAGATCTATGTGAAAAATCACTGTCGCACAGGTAAATAATCCAATTAATAAAACTTAAGAATGTGCAGCATTAACACCAAAATTTTCTTTCAGTTCGCTATTAAAAAGATCTTTAGGAAAATCACGGTCGCACAGGTAAGAATTCTAATTAACACAATTTATGAATGTGCAACATGAATAACAAATTTTTTCTTTCAGTTCACTATGAGAAAGATCTTTAGGAAAAATCACTGTTGCACAGGTAAATGTTCTAATTAACAAAATTCACGACCAGTATGAATAAACTAAAATTTTTCCTTTCAGTTCACAAAAGCAAAAAAAAGCTCTAAAGACTGATTTTAAATAAAGAGGAATCGCGACTCAATTTTTCTGCGACCGTTCTCGTTCAAAGCTAAAAAGCAACTTCTCGACTACCAGCAGTCTCCCTACATTCCATCGTTCTTCACTCAGCCACCGACAAGCGAGCGCCTTTCTTCTTCTCCGAATTTTTTGTTCTTTTTTTCAAGCCTGCTGCAACACATTGCATGATGGCATCACGCGATCTGTTACAACTAGGCGAATTGCCGTTTCCGTCGCTTTGATGTGGTTGACTAGCGGTAAGTTTTAAACGAAAAATTGTATTTTGTGCTCATTTTGCACATTTTATAATTTTTCGACTGAAAAATATTCTGCTGTTGTTGTTGTTTCTTCTAGATCTGGACTTGTATGCGGGTATGTATAAATATGTCTTTATCTTTTCAGGAATTTTCTAATATGAAGAAGTAGCATATATAAATTTTATCTTTTGTTCTTGCAGGAATTTTGGTACGATGGAGAGGTAGCATAGGGCTACTTCTTGGAAATATACAAATTTCATCTTTTCAAGAATTTTCTAATATGAAGAAGTAGCATAGGGCTACTTCTCGAAAATATATAAATTTTAACTTTTCAGGAATTTTCTCATAGGGAGAAGTAGCATAGGGCTACTTCTCGGAAATAGCTAAATTTTATTAAATTATATACTCTGGCAAATCATGGGGTTTTCTCTACAGACGTAGAGAAGCCAAACAAAATTAGCGTAAGGGGGTATACGCTACAGCGTGGGGACGACCCACCGAGAATAGAGTCTCATGCCGGGCAAAACGAGGAAAGGAGGGAAAAGAGGGGAAAAAACAAGAATGTCGACTCGGGAGGTGAACTATGAATAATATTTTTGCAGCCGCGCCCAACGTGGGGACGATCTACAAGAGTCTCTAGCCGGGCATACGCTATACCCTGGGTTATTAAGAAATCGGATCCCATCTGCGGCCCTGATCTCAGTTCGTCTTGGACGAGGGAGGACTGATTTACCGATAGACGTCGTCTACCAACTCGCCTCGCCCAATGAACTGACCAGGAAGAGGTGCAGCTATTGGGTACCGGAATGTTCGGTTCGAGATTACGACTTCGTCGGTGAAATGCCGCTACTTATCGTTCTGAGTTCTGCTGAATCCAGTCGCAACACCCCGGAAATTCCCCCCAATCCCAAGAGAGGAAATCGCTTCGTAAAGATAGAATTCATCTATCAACTCACTCAGGATGACAGAAATCCCGCGGTATACGGCAAGCGGGTTCAAGCTCTACGGAAATTGAAGAAAGGATAGGAAAGTAAAATCCTTCAGATGAAGGCTAACCCAGAAGGGGTTAGTAACAAAGGCTGAGACCATCTAAACTTGATAGTTTAGAGATAATATACTATGAAAAAAAAAACTACCCTCTGCTGAAACTTCATCCACACAGAGCGCCGCTCGGAAACGCGCACTAGGGAGAAGAATGAAGAAAAGACAGGAAAGTAAAATCCTTCAGCTGAAACCTGACCCAGCAGGGGTTAGGAACACAATAAAAGAGGTTTCTCACCCACCACTGAGGAAGTAGTAGGAGGGTTTGCGATAACCTGTAGTTCACAAGTGAAGCTTGCCGGATGCCTTCTTAGGGCTACCGAGATCTACACAACTTTGGTCAAGGCTTTATACCCTGAGAAGAGGAAAAAAAATCCAAAGAGGAGAATTTACTAAAGGCACCTTGAAAGAATGCGAAAAGGAATAGAATTACTGCGTACCTGATAAAGAAAATGGATCTTAGTCTATAATAGCCATTCACAAGATAAAGATAAAGTTGATGGGCTTTTCTTCATTTGCTTCTGAGCTGTAAATTTCCTTTTGATCTACTTTCGAGTGCTCGTTATTCTCTGTATTTGAGATATTTTTAGTCTCTTGAGCCTTTTGCTTTTCAACTTGAGTCACGACGAAACAATGAGCGGATTTTTTTCCAATCTTATCTTTGGGGACAATAGCCAATAACTCTTTCTCCATAGTGGAGTAGTTTTTTCGGCTTTGTTTAACGTGCGGTTTGCATCGGAAATCGGCTGATTTTTTCCGCCTTTTTCTTGAGAAAGTACAACAATTGAAGCTTCGTTACTTGTGTCCGCAGTGAGATTGAACGATTTCGAAAAATCAGGATATAATTGAAGTGGTGGAGAAATTAAAGCATTTTTATGCTTTGAAATTCTTTTATAGGCATTTCTCAGTCCAAGTAAATTTAACATTTTTTTGGAGTAAATTCGTGATGGGACGTACAATTTTGGAGAAATCTGCGATAAATTATCTATAATATTTTAGCAAGTCGCAAAAATGATTGGACTTGCCTGTTGGGAACAGGATATGTATGGACGCAGACCGTCTTACTTGGGCCTGGTAGTGCATACTTATGCCCTAGATAAATAACTCCTCGTCTTAGAAACTGGCAATTCTCTGCCTGCAGTTTTAAGTTATTCTCTCTCAACCTGTTGAACACTTTTCTCAAATTTTCGTTGTTTTCATTTAAATTTTTACCATGGCTGACAATGTCATCAGGGCAAACAAAACATTCTAGGCCCTGTAGGTCTGTAAGGATGAAATTCATTAGGTGTTGAATTGTATCTAACTATATACATGGGTATGAATAAGGAAGCTTTTAGCTAGAAAATACCTATATAGGTATATAAATTTCCATTCTAATAGCACCAGCGGGCTTTGTGCGTATTACGCATTAAAGAAGTAATCCAATTAAACAAAATGTGTTCATTTACGACCTATAATAAAGTCGAAACTCTGAGCATTATTACGTGTAGGATGAAACATAACTTTCGTATTTTGTAGGCTCCCTGTGGTCTTTTAGTATCTACAGAGTAATGCATTAGATATGCGTGGGCAAGCATAAAGATTTTCTTGTATTCATAAAAACAAAAATGTTCGCTTAATTTTTGTTTAAGCTAATATTAAGATGATTTAGTAGTCGTCCTTAATGGAAAATTTTAAATTATGATTACTATTTTTTTCTTCGCCTGTAGTTATTCAGAATTTTACTTAATATTTCAAAATGCGAAGAGATACTACAAATATAAAACTAAATGACAACTTTGTCTAAAATATAAGTTAACGAATTTCTCAATTATATATAAAAGATTCTTCAGAGATTTAGCAGAAATAGAGTTCTACATAAATTCTTTTCGAGAAATTTTAACTTTAAGGGATTAAGAGGCTGGGCTGGGATGAAGACCGCTACTGTTCGATGTTGGCACTTTCATGCTTCGTGGAACGGGTGGCTGGTTCTTTTTTACCAGAGGCATTTAAAGCTGTCCGAACCCGTTGGGGACGATTACACCAAACAGGTCCTATCTTATTAACCCATTCTATTTCTTTGTAGGATACCAGTTTTTCAAGCACTTATGTTTTTCTTGACTTTGAAAAAGTCGCTTCCACTATTCTTGTGTTTGATATGTCTTTACTGAATTTTAAATCTCTTTATTTTTAATTACGAATTTCGTTTCTTCTCTTTTTAGGCTACTCGATTTTAGTTACAATTTTCACTTTCCTACTATTCAAGAAATATCAGCTAAACCTTTTTACTTTTTATCTTTTATTACTATTTTCCAAGACCAAGACCACGCCGCTACCAAGCTCAAAAATGAACTCATACTTGATCACCCTCATTATATATTTTTAGGGTTTTTGGGTATTGGTATATAACAATAAAAATCTTACCAGCATTTAACCTAATTGAGGTGTAAAAAATGTAGTCAGTAGATAAGTATATCAGAACTCCACCCCAACCCTTGCAAGGTATCTAGGGGCATTTAAGGCATCTGGGCACTAGTGTATGATGCTTTGTGTATAAATTCTGAATTTACTATCGATTCTAGAAAATCGAAAATCTCCATCAAATCCTCAGAAATACTTCACACAATATCATTTCATTAATTCTATTCATGGATTATGGTGGCAATATTGTCAGATATCCTAGCTTCCAAATGGGAACAGTGCCCGCCGAATATGAATTAATCAATTCATAAACCTTTTTTGTATAGGGATATAAAAATATAACAAGGATAAAAACTCCCGCAAACAATAATTTGATTTTAATTTTTAATTCTTCATAAAAAAAATATATTAATCTGAAAATTTCAACTGCTCTACCTCTGTAATAAATGTAACACAATCACGTTTCCTGTAATTACAACAAAAATACGTGACCTGCCTGGATAAATTGATTTCGATTCCCAATTCTGTGTGGGAACTGCTGGCTGCGCTAAGTTGTTGAATAATAAATCAAAAAAGCATTGGTAGAGCACCAACAGGAGGCAAAAGGAGAATCCCCCTCAGATATCGTACGCACGTGTAAATAGGCACAGTGATAATTTAATAAAGAAAAAGTCAAGCAAAACATTGTTAGTACGGCTTCGCTGAAAAATAAATTAGCGCATGATGCTCCAGAGCGACGTGAAAGTTTACTAACACGTAGACAGACTATGGCATCGATAAAGAAACATTTGCCAGGTGATAATAAAAATATCATCAATGACTATTAAAGGATTATCGGAATTTTTGTTGCTGGGCGGGTGTCGTAATAGGCAACATTGATGGGGAGGATAGCAACATGGAGGTCATTAACGTTTTGTACGACAAATGTTGATAGGATATATATACAGGGTGTTTCCGTCTAGGTGTTCAACAGGAGGAGGTAGTACTCACCTAGCCAAACAAAATTGTACGGCAGGGAGGGGGGAGGGGGCATATCAATCGTATCGGAGTTACAGGGTGGTTAAGAAAAAAAAGGTAGAATAATCCAAAATATTGAGTTTAGACAACCATAACTCCGCTGGGGAGCGCGGTAAGGGGCTAGTTGGGAAGTTGTTGGAAAGGCCATGAAGTTCTGCATACAATGCATAAAACGTCAGAAGATACCGCAGAGAAACCTCGACTTCGATCATAACATGCAACTAAATATCAGTTCAAAATTTATATTGGAGTTTCAATCCCAGATCACGGCAAATCTATTAGTGTTATCAATAAACTTTATTCCACCTTTTTTTGCAGAGACTTTCCCGGCCTTTCTATTCCATATACCTTATAGCCGTAAGACCGACAAGAACGAAGATATTTTCCAAAACCCAAAAAAAAATTAATTTTTTCCCGTTTTTGGGCTGTCAGAAGTTATGCGCACAAGCAAATTCCGGGGACTTTTTACACCTTATTTGGAGGGCTGAAAGGTAAGTGCATACCAAGTTATAGCTTAGTTGGACTTTTCTGAAGATGAGCCCATTTTCTGCATAACGTTCCTGGACTATAAAACAGAATCATTCAATTTCCTTTATGATTTTTCTGTTTACAAATAGAAATTCGTTGCAATCAATATTCACAATGCGGCTAACTCATAGCTAATTGTTTAACTAGGTACGTAATATAATCCAACAGCGCGTCGATCAAAATGACTGCATTTGGGATTAGGTGATTATTATACTAAAGCATTCTGGACAACATCTAATATTCCCCATTAGGAAATGGAATGCGTACTGGGCTAGTTCCATAACTATATAGTTACGGTAGCTATAGAAGTAGTTACGTTACTTGCATTACATTTATGATTACTCGTCATTACCGAAAACGTCGTTTACAATGTAGACTTTCTAACTAATAGTTAGTGACCCATTTTCTGTGAACTAGTGGAAGAGTTTCCTTTTGTAATTAGTTATTGAACGAGTTGTTGCGCACTCATGGAAGAGTTTCGAGTCTTAGTGTGGAATTTCAGACAGAAGAATTAAAGTTGACAACAAAAATCAATTTGCTTTGATTTGTCTTAAATTTTCAGACGATCTGTAGAAGAAATTCAAATTGAAAATATCATAAAATAATGACAGATATGGAAGTAGTACCTAAGAATTCATTTCATGGAGTTTCACATTGGAATTCGTTAATTTCAATATTTTGTTTGGGTATTTTCAAGGACATTTTTCTTTATGCGAAACATTCGTAAAGAGTTTTGATTCTTAATATTTTCGCTTAACATGTTTCTAAGTTATCTAGATAAGCATTGAATTTTTCCCAGGAATATTTGCCGCAATTTTATTCAAAATATGTACGTGCATGGAATTATTGCCCGATATGAATTTAACCATTAACCACAGACACCACACAGGGACCGCTAAAAGACTAATTCTTTTTATATCATTGCCACCATAAGCTATTGTTTTTGCAGTAGCTTGCTAGTTTTCAATTATTTCTGTTCTTATTGTGGCAATGTGTATGTTGCGGTCCAGGGGATCGGGCGTACGTGGTTACCTAAGTATTTTTGTTTATACGGAATGCACATTTTTAGTGAAATTCCGATCCTAGTACAAACCAATTCACGAGAAGAATAAAAGGAAGACTTTGAGAAAAGGTGTCTAGAATTTTTGATAGGCTCATTATGGCATATCAGATTTTGAAATTTATATAAATCTATAAAAAGTTAAAACAAGTTAAATTAATTAAGATTTCAGCTCCCATTTGGTGATAAGACATATTTAAATTTCAATATTTTGTTAATGTTATTCATATTTTAGCCAATTTAAATAGCGGACCGCGGTCCGCACGTCTATAGTAATGTGACAGATTTATACATCGTCAGGGTTAAAGAAAAATCCCATACGAAAAGTAGACACATGACCAAGTCAGGCTAATTTCATCGTATTGTATTATTTTCGCAGAAAGTTGCCCATTTCAGATAACTTACTTTCCCAGCTATATACAATGAAATCAACATCTAACTGATTTTTGCTCAACGAAGGTTATAGATTGTTCGCCTGACTGATTTCCATTTCTATGGAGTGGACGTGAAATTTGGCACATTTCAAAATGAAAGTAAGCACATTACTGTCAAAGCAAAAATATAAAAGAAAGAAAAATCACTCTTTCAAATCAAAGAAATAAAACAGTGGAAAAGTACGCGAAACTTAACTCTTTTTTATTCTACTCTCTTACACCTTTCTCCACCTTTAGGATGCTCTTAACCTTCCTTAATAAGCCAACTTTTCGCTCACTATGTCACAAGGCTCGTTCAGCACTAGACCGTGAAACACTTATATTTAGTTTCGTTAATCTCATACATGAATTTTCCTGCGTTTTATAAGAGTATAGCTGTAAAATGTCAAAATCATGTTGATCTAATTATATCGTGAAGTTTTTACACAATAAAAGCTTTCTTAGTTCTACAAATTCTGGGAGACTTACAATACTCCAGTGGGAAAGGCGATCATTCTACGAGTAAAATCGAGGAGCGATCAAGGATAACAGGAGCGCTCCTTATCAGCTCCATTTGACCTCCTTTTGACATAGCCATAGGCTAGCTTGTGTTCGTAAGAGGGGTATGCGGGGTAGAACCGCGTTACCCCACGCATCCCTCTTACGTACTCATTTTCGTGCACGGCGCGCAAAAGAGTGGAATTTTAGTTTTTAGCTTAGTATTAAAACCGGAACATAACATTAAATATAATTACATATAGATAATCATTTAACAAGGCCCAAAGACTTAGCATAAAACAAATTGCTCGCAATTATTATTGAACTCTTGCTTGCTAAGCAAATTGCGCAAAATAAGCAGTTCTTCCCAATGAACTCGAGACAGTATTGCTTACTGCAGTTCATTAAATTTACTTTATTTAATTTATTACGTTAAGTGTATTGTAATAAGTTGCTTAGTTTGTAAATTTTGGTTATTGTAAACACAGTACAAGTGTAAGAAGTATTTCAGTTTTAAAAAATCTCAATTGGCAGCATTAACTAATTTGAACCACAGGACCCTGCAGGCCCAGCAGAGTCTGTTATACTTACAGGAGGACTCCTTTTTAGTTTAGCAAATAAAAAAAGCTAGAAGAGAAAAGCGATTCTTATGATACCCTAGATCAGTGTTTCCCAAAGTGTCGTACGCGTAACCCGGGAGGGACGGGAAGAGCTTGGTATGGATACACGCTGCACCGTGCTTTGGCTGCTCCTGCTGCAAAACAAGCTTACTTTTTTCCGATTACAAACATAGAAAAGTATTCAAACCGCAAATTTGGATTCTCTCTCTCATTTTTTTAACACAAACTTATGGATTTAGATCAGCCTCGTAAAGTAATGCAGGGTTTGACAGGAGGTGACAATCCAAAAATCCTAGAAGCTTCGTATGGTGTGTCGCGTTTAATTGTGAAATGCAGTGCAGCGGAGACGATTGGCGAAACTCTAATAAGCCTGCAGCCAAGATAATGGCAGAAGTAATGATAGGGATAGGGCAAAGCAAATTTTTGACCGCATTCCCCTCTCAAATAATACAGTTCATCTACGAATCATTGATATGTCTAATAATTTAAAGTAAATGTTATTGTCTGATATTTATTAAAGTCGATATTAAGCATTGCGAATTTCGGCAATGGCATTCATTAGATACGAAAAAGATTAAGAATTTCACGACTACACTACTTTTTATTTTGCCAGCCTTTATCAGGTCATACAACAGGAGTAGATATCTTTAATGTTATAAATAAATTTATGCAAGAGAACAAAATTATTGAAATAGATATGTTGGAATAAGCAGAGATGGAGCAAAAATTATGGTCGGAATTAATAAAGGACTTGTTGCAAGAATATAGAATGTTGCCCCAAATGTCATATTCACAAATTGTTGCATACACATCTACAGAAAGTTCTGGATCAAAGCGTAAAAATCATTAACTACATTAATGGCCGTCCTTTGAATGCACGACTTCTTTTCCAAATGTACAAAGATATAGAAGTAGTGATACTCAGCTTCTTTTGCATACCGATGTTCGTTGGCTATCTCGAGGGAAAATTTTAAATCGGTTATTTGAACTTAGACATGAACTTCACATTTTTCTTAATAATATATTTGAGCTGAGAAACGGTTTACATGACTGGAAATGGCTCTATAAATTGGCATACTTACCAGATATGTTCTCTGTTTTAAATTGTCTCAACTTATCATTGCAAGGCAAAGAAATTAAATTGTTTCACGTTCAAGATAAAGTGAAAGCTACCATGGCGAAATTAAATTTGTGGCAAAAGAGAGTTGGTAATGGAAAAGTGGACTCGTTTCCCTCTCTTCATGAGTTTATAACAAGTTCGGCTGATAAAATTGATACTCATACTCTGAACATTTAGAAAATTTACAAGTAGGCCTGAAAAACTGTTTTCCTGATTTAAACAAAAATATTTATTGGTTAAAATATCCGTTCAATACTAATAAAACATCCATACCAGAAGGTTTAATGTGGAAGAAGAGCAATTGTTGAAATGAGCTTCAGACGGATTATTGAAAAATAGACATAAAGAATGTACTTTAACATCATTCTGGTTGCAAATGCAACATGTGTATCCAGTTTTAACAGAGAAAGTCCTGAAATACATCTTGCCTTTTTAAAATTCCTATCTGAAATTACTTTTTCAGCATTTGTAGATATTAAGTCCAAAAAAAGGAACAGGCTTTTTGATGTGGAACCGCATCTCAGACTAAAATTGACAACCAGGGAACCAAATTATGATGATCTGCCCTCTTAATATAACTAATTTCATCCTTCTCATTGATTATAATGAATTTTGTTTAATTTATATTTTATTATTTGTGCGAGTTTGATTTTTGAACTCCGTTGTTTTTGCATATATTTCTAGAACGGTACTGTGACAGCAAAACTGATTATAACCAATATCATAGGATTTCATATTCTGAAGAAATTGTCGGTACAATAAAAACGTCTAGGACTGATACTTTTCAGAATATGCTTAAAAATTTTAAATTTTTATATGATAACAGCAAGAAAGGGTTTCCCGATTTCATGATTTCATCTAGGGTATAAACTTTTCACAAATTAAATTAAAGCATAGCACGAGCAGGGCCGAACTGTATAACTGCCATACAAATGTAGAATAAAACAAGACTCTGACTCACAAAAAATATTGTGACTCATAAATTGAGCAGAATTCTATTCTTACTTACTCCCTTATCTGTACGCACTTATATGCGAACATTCCCCAGCTAACAATGGAGGAGGGTATGGGTCGAGGCACCTGTGATCACTGTTTGGGCGCCACGTGGTTATCAGTCCACGAACTTCATCAAATTAAAATACCAACTTTCAACATGAGTCTATTTTATAATTTGCCAGAAAACAATTCACTTTCTCCACAGATTAATGTACCTTACTAATTCACAATTTAAGTTTTACACGTTTTCTGAACGAGGTGGCGCCAAGCATTTCAAAATTGTTAATTATAAATATATATTACATAATTTTTATATTAGAGAAACAATTTTCCAAAAGAAAATAAAAAAAAACTAAATTAAGAAACCATATTGACTTAGTTTACATTTTTCCTTTAAATATCGGACCCCGTTCTAACTCCCTTTTCTTACTACCTCTAGGCTACTGCTTCTCCTTCACCGCTGCTCCAGTTCGATTTTTTTTCTTTGTTTTTCTTTTAAATTCTTCTAGAAGTCTCTTCTAGAATGTTTGTTTCCCTTTTTTCCGTGATTGAGTACGTGAATTTTTTAATATAAATAATTTTTAGTTTTTTCTTTTACCAACAGCCGCCCGACACTGTCCACGTTGTAAGCCCCACTGTCCAGAAGTGAGTTCTCCTTTTTTTCTGGAATTCGTAATGTCCCTTTCATATACTAGCATTGCCTAACTCGTACAATTATACCGTATTCTTATAGCATCCGAAATATCGCTTCTTCACTAAATTCCCCAATCGATTAATTATTTCTAAATGGTTTGAATTTCCTTTTCTTCGAAATTTTTGTTGCAGTTGCTGAAGAGGTTAATTGTAGAATGCCCTCTTTTTATTTGTTTTGTTGTCAAACCTCTGGGTCAGTTTTATGAAGGCTATCTTTCTGGCTTAGGAACAGCGCGTACTAATGTCGGAAATGTCGAATTTTTATCTTCAAGTATTTTTCGCTGATTTAATTTTCAATGGTGAGGGAATCTGGACTGAGACAATACAGATTTTCTAAATTTTGAATTTGTAGTTGAGTGTGAAATTTTAAGTGCGCCGGTGAATTTGCTCGCCGCGTCATGCTAATACGGTAAGTTTTCGTTAACTATGATATCTATTAATATCCTACTAATATTTAAATTTAAAAGCTATGCTAGGGCATTTTCCATAATTTACTTTATAACTTCTTCAAAACTTCTTCCAAACTGTACCAAACAATTTATCTCCAGATCAAGCAATATAAAATTTTATCTAATTAATAAAACATACAAGCAATACTAAGCCATATCTAATTATCTACATTAACTCCAGATCAAGCAGTATATAATATATTTTAATATTAATAATAAGCTATTCAAGCAATAACAAATCTAATTTAATTATCCGCAATCAATAATACTTAGTAATTCAAGCAATAACAACTCTAAATAATCTTAACTAAGAAATTCAACAAAAGTATCTACATAATTCTAACTTTTTTCGCAGATGATCGCCGTTGTTGCTATTCCTACCCTAGTGGTGCTGGGTTAAAGTGACATTTTGCTCCCTTTTTTATTTTTTGTATTTTTGGGATCTGGAGGCGCTAAATTCTCCGCAATAGATCATCCAAGGACAGATAAGTTCCTTTAATTTCATAACCTCTATTTGATTTTTTTTTAATTTAGTTTATTCATTCTCATAAATACTCTTTCTTCTTCAATTTACAGCAGTATCCGTGAGTAGAAAAAAAAGTACGTAGAAATTGTTGCCTCAGACTTGGAGTTCTGTGCTTCTTTATTGCTTCTAGTAGGAGCACTCCTAATTTTTTTCTTCTGGGCCTTTTCAGGAGAAACTGCCAACAGAAATATAACTCCAAAAGAGATGCAGTGCAAAATTTAATTCAGGATAGATCAAGGTGAAAATTTGATGCATGACGTTTCCGATTTTACAGATTAAGTTTACACAATTTTCAGGTAATTAGCTTGGGCTCACGATCCAAAATCCTGGTAGATTTTAAGGAATTACCTGAACTACCAGGTTTTTGACTTGGAGAAGGGCATATCTACTCTTTGTGTGTACGATTGATCAAGAATAAATCAGACTTAATACGATCCATTTTGTATGACTTTAAAAATTAAGCTTTAGTCGGGAGAAGAATTGCAAACTTCAGTACATTATCCTATTTCCGGTTTCAAATACAATACACAATTTCTGTGCTAATGAGTAGTGCATTTTTGCAAGTCGGACAGACAATAGCGAGATTCCTTGCTACTGGGATGAATTATAGTATATTATCATATGCATTTAGGGGTTTCAAGTCCGTTATTTACGTCATCATCAAAGAAACAACGGAACAAATTTGGGCAACTCTTCACGAAAAATATAAAGGAGCACCAGATAAAAATAAATTAAACAAAATTTCTGAAAAGTTTTTAACATTTGTGGGAAGCCTCACTGTGTCAGTACAATTGATGGTAAGCATTGTACTATTCAAGCACCACCTTCAAGCTGGAGCCTATATGGGGTGTTTCTCCCATGGTGGTCCATAGAGCGGGAGGTGATACGAGTTGGTCTAGAACACGTAGGCCTAAATGATGGTCTACGTGACGGTGACATAGCTGCTGGTGGAGACATCCTTTAAGGAGCGTTTACAATGGCAGAATAATGTGGAGTCACCAGACTGCATTGGCTCTCCTTTTCTCATTCTTGCACTCTTATATAAGTTTTTCGCGCTTCCCACGATAGTGGATTTCACAAAGTAGCGTCAGATTTGAAAAATTCCATATCTGAGAGATGATAAGAGGAAATGCAATCTGGTGACTCCACTCTACTCTGCCATTGTAAACGCTGCTTTAAAGGTGACAAAGTGAGTCGTTATTTTAACACATCTCTGTTCCTCTCTCTATGCCTCAAACGTAATCACCTCGAGTTAGTTTTTCTTTTACTGATTCAAAGGTAATGAAAGACATATTCTCAGCAAAGAGTTTAATATTTCTATTTAAAATAAAAATTTATAATAGAAAGTTCTTTCGTACAGTTAAATCCTTTACAGTGTGCCAACAAAATTCTAAATCATAATTAGCGCTACGAAAATAGTTTGAATATAAATGGCTAAATGGCACCGTCCATTTTTATTTTTCAAATGAAGACGAAACCATTTTTCTATTTAACACGACAGTCTTAGCCGAGCCAACAAAGGTATACTGATACCGCTACAAATCATCATCCATAAAAAATCCTACCAGGAAATTTTTATTTTACTTTCAGATATTATGTATATCTTTATTTTACTACCTTCTGTAAACTAAGGGAGGTCGCGAAGTTTAAAAAAGATGAACAAAGCTTCACAATTCGAGAAGGTACGAGCACTTCTTGTAGGACTTTTGAAGGCATCCTTAAAGTTTCGTTTAATTAATGACTTTCAACCTTTCAACCTGCTTGAAACTTTACCGATTTTTTATAGTGCCTACCCTTGTACTTAGTTCGTTTTAATTACAAACTCTCAGGTGAAGAGTGTAAAAGGACGGAATGCTTTTACGAAGATGAGTGTTGAATTTATATCTACAAAAATACTCAGATAGGTAATTTAAAAAATGTTGCCTGCATTAAAAATTCTCGTATTATAGAATTTATATATTAAAAGTTTTTATTTTTTTTAATGGGTGTACCTCTTATAACTTCTGTCAAGGCCGAGAATTGAAATAATTTTTGGTGGATTTAATAAGTATTATAATTGTGTCACTAAAACCCGAATTGTAATAATTAAGCGAAAAGAAACTATTATATTTTTAATTAATTCACATTTCTATAAACATTTGGTTCTGTCTTCGCATCCCGTTCAAGACACGATTCAGATTTTTTTTATTAGAGATATAGTGTTGCAGTTTTTGCAAGTATTAATAATTTGCCAAGGGTCTACGTGTAAAATTTACTTAGGTCGAACTTGTTTATTAAGTTCGAAAACAAATTTAGAAAAAGTATAAACGTGTGTAGTGGCAATGAACTTGTGGTGGAGGGGTTGTTGTGAATAGAGATCAATCAATTCTTGTTCTGAATATAAATAATCAATTAATCTATGTGAAACATGAATTGGTTGACATCGCTTCTTGACTATGTCATTGTTGTGTGGCGAAAAGCAAGACCTTACATAATAAATGCAATCAGGTCTTGCTTAAACGGTGGCACTGTTAAAACTCAGAATTATTGGGTTTGTTGTGAAAACGCGTCACTGCGAAAATTGCAGGTGACTACCGGCTAATCACAGCGGTGACTTGGTTTATCACATAAAAAAATAGAGAAAAAAAAGAAAGAATGCGCGGTGACATGGTCGCTGAAAATATTCAAGAAGGGCAGTCTTTTTTGGATTCGATGAGAGGAATCAAGTTACGGCTTGTCATACACGAGAAATTAAATACGCGAGTTATTGAAGATATAAATAATATATGTATATGAATAGAACTAAAAAGGTTAAGTAATGCGTTCTTGTGACCTGCTTTAAAGATATAACTAATATACAATATATATGTGAATAAAATTAAAAAGATCAAGTGTCATGTTTTTGTGACCTGCTCAACTCAGCCCATAGCATTGGAATCTGTGCGGGAAATCTCAACAGGGTATCATAACTGTCAATACCTAATAAAGTTTTAAAACAAGAATTAGCGAATTTTGCCTTAGAGAAGAACGCAGGACAAACGGCTATTGGAGTACATACCTACAATTGTCTCAAGAAAATTACCCAATCCACATCAACCGTTTCGGAGATAAGGATGATTAATAAATTATGCTTGTCTTTCACAAAACACCCTGTACCTTAAGAAGTACATGGTGTACGGTCGCTGTCAGAGCTCACTGTATAAAGGACTTCATGGCCTTTCCAACGACTGTTCAACCAAAGCGGAACTCTTACTTTAGACCACAAGAACTGCTGAGCGGAGAGGAGTACGGGGCTGGGTGAATAGTTGTTGGAACGGCCATGAAGCTCTGCGTACAACGAGACAGTGATCATGCACCCTCTACTTATTAAGATACACGTGGAGGGTGGAATATATCGAAGTGAGCTTCCAGTTCATCTTCAAATTAATAAAAACAACACATTTAATCTGGAAAAAATACGACGAAAACTTTGTCAGAGATATTCTATTTTTGGGTCTAAAGCTATTACCCCTTCTAGCGAGCGACGTGGTACATTTGTACTAAAGACTGAAATAAGGAGATATACATATAAAAAAAATAGGACAGAGCCAAAGGAAATAGTTTTTACATTAACGTTTTTTGAATTATACTTTAATTATAAGAAAAAATAATATAATGTACAAGAACAGCATTTTACAATTGGACTTCAGTTCTGGGCACAAACGGGACGATTGCACATATTACATGTCTTCCGAGTTTTTCGGTAACTCTTTGACTATCGGTGCTACTTGCAGACATGGGGTTATTCTCGGAAAAAAATTATGTAGACTGCAAGGCTTGCTATATCAGTCATATTATAAAACAAATCTATGGCCATCGTTTTGTTTTCGCATTGTAAAATAATGTGTGACCATTTTATTCATGTTGCCAATATCACCTTTTACACTGTTGTAGTAGTGTATAACTACTGGTTAATTTTTAGGCCACTTGCTTCGTCTTTGTAGTGCATTGTTGAAAAGGGTATTACACTTTTCATTATTTTCGGAACGTATGAGCAAATAGTAGTTTGTAAATCAAAAGAGACGACAGTGGTTCCCGTGATTTGTTAAGAAACATTTAAGATGGTATATATTGCTTATTTTTCTCCAGTTCGACCACTACACTGAGATTTTATGACACCAAAGTCGAGCTAGCGGCAGTATCGTCAAGAGGTTATCCATATTCGATAGCGATATTTCTACCGCTGTTTTTATATACTTATATCACAAACCCTTGACAATACGCTCTGCTGGATTAATTTCATGTTCCGTTGTTTTTATTTACCCGTATGAATTTGGCAACATAGTGGATAGGAATTTTCTGCATCACACGCCCATACAAATTGATGTCGTATTTTACAGACTTAGATGGTATATATTATGTGAATTCTCTGCGTCATCGATTGCAACCCGCTTGCTACTCCTACATGAGGGTTAATCACCCTGTATCTCTCAAACGGTTGATGTGGACCTCCCCAGCCATACAATTTTTGTTCATCTAGGTGAGTACTCCCACCTCCTGCTCTATGGACTACCTAGACGGACAATTAGGCTATCTCAAAAGTGTCTTCAACGATTTTGAAAATTATTAAATGCTTTGATAAAATCAATTTTTTTTTTTAGAGATTACAATAAACATCCGGTTGATCTATTAAGGAAATCCACACAGTTGAGAAGTGGGTCAGATTTATTATTTCCAGATTAAACATCAGCAGATGTTATTAATTCAAATTCAACGAGCATATTGGCGATATTTTAACATGAGAGAACAACCTACCAATAACGCCATAATTCAGCGATTCTTTGACAGAAATCGACAAAATTTTTCGGTAGTTTTCCAACCAAGATTCGGAAGATCAAGGCAACTCATTCAGAACACAACTTTGTTCTTTTATGGCAAAGCGAACCATGAATGACAAAAATTCATTTAATCAAAAATAGTAGCAAGATGACAATGCAGCAACGGTCACTGGCAAGAGGTTTCGTACTATGTGCCAAAACTTCCTCCCTCCCTCATACGCTGCAACAGCCACACTACAACCCCCCCAAGGGCGCAGTTTGGCGAAAGAATTATTTCGTGGAATGCAGAAACTCAATAACCTCCATGCTTACCCGATGTGCGAAACCGAAGACAGTGCTCAATTAGCAAGCATTATTTTCCGCGATTACAATTAGCTAAAAACACTGCCATTATTAAATAACCTTGGGTGAAAACAATTGATAACTGTGCAAACTTAGTGTAAAGATTTGAGCCTATCCAAGTCTGATTTTTTGCGAAAAACAAACGAAACGATAATTTAGTTTTAACAAATTTATTTCAAGAACTTGTGCGTCTAGAGAAGGGTGACATTAGCGATGTTCGAACGAGAATGATGTACATTACGAGATGCTGTGCATATACTGTCAGTATTAAGATTTTAGTACAATATTAAACGAAAGCAAGTAGTTAAAAAGCTACATTAGTATTATGGACTATACATCTATTTTAAGAGGAATTATTCAAATGAATTAAATCTAGAAGCGTAGTTGAAGACTAAACAGATCAGTTGCAGACTGAACATTCCCCCGCGCTGGAAGTGATAACATTCAGATCTCCACTGTCTCCATTGGCAGAGGGCATACACGGGTAGTAGCTCTCTTCGCGATTTCCTTGGCGATCTTGATGCTCACTATCCTAACGAAACTATCCTTACCCTTATAAGACTCGGCGACTCTTCCTAGAGACCATTTCAGCGGTGGTATGTTCTCCTCCTTTACCAAAACCCTGATGTTTATCGCTATATTTGGAACAGGCTCTAACCATTTATGGCGCTGTTGCAAAGACTGTAAATATTCCTGGCTCCACCTGGACCAGAAATGCTGTTTAAAATAAGTATTTCGCTGCCACCTAGACAAGCGTGTTAGTTTTTCGTCATTAATTTGGAATTCCGGTAGAGCCTTTATAGAATCTCCAATTAAAAAGTGTCCGGGCGTTAGCACAGAAAGATCACTGAGATCGTTTGACATTGGCGAGATAGGTCGAGAATTAATATCAGCTTCAGCTTTGCAGACAATTGTGGCAAGCTCTTCGAACGTAATGGATGCATTTGATGCAACACGAAGAATCAAGTGTTTCGCTGACCTTATTCCCGCTTCCCAGAATCCACTAAAGTGAGGTGATATTGGAGGTATGCAGCACTATTCGATTCCATCTTCGCGGCACCATTGCTGCAATGAGTCGCTGTTCTCCTTGGAGGTATTGGAGTTAAAAAATTCGCGTATCTCACATAATCGGTTGTTCGCACCTAGAAAATTAGTTGCATTGTCTGAGAATATGTTTACCACCTTTCCACTTCTTGATACAAAACTACTTAGTGCAGCGGCCAGGAAAGCATCTGTGGTTAAGCTGGATACGAGTTCAAGATGCACTGCCGAAGTGCTGAAACAAATAAATAAGCAAGCGTAAGCCGCAATGGGTGCGCTGCTTCGCACTAAAGATGTAACATAAAATGGGCCACAGAAGTCAATTCCTGTATAATGAAATGGACTTGTTGTTGTACCCGTTCCGAGGGTAAGTCTTCCATTAGCTGCACGATAGATTTTGGACGGAAGGGCAAGCATCTTATACAACGATGAAATGTTTATTTGACTGTATTTTTTACTCCAACAGGCCAAAATCTTGTTCTAATAATGGCCAGTAGTGACTGGCAACTGGCAACATACATGAAGTATTTTATAGTGCACTTAGTGAATGGGCTTAAAATTTTAATTGCGCCATTCTTTAGCTGTTGATTGGCTGTAAGTTGGCGATGTTCTTCCGAAAAGCAAGTTTTTTGCACCATCCTTATGAGTGCGCGAAGTGTGAAATCTGTCTCGATAGTGCATAGTAGCTTGAAATTGCAGTCACTCTTTCTTGTCCTGCAGTTGTTATAGAATCGAAAGATATAACTGAATACGTTTAGCACTTTATTGAAAGTGTTATGAAACTTACATTTTCCTATGAGGTCCTCATTACTAGATGCAGAGACTAAGGCAGTCTTCTTTGGCCGTGGTTCTGGAAGCAAGTCCCTGCATATGTGCAAATCTGAGGGCCGATACGAAATATCACGAAGGAACTGAGGGCCGTGAAACTATAAAATATTATGAACTTAATCAAATGTTGAACAGCCTTGAGTGACGATATCGGCGGGGTTTTCCTTTGTTGGAACATAGCTTTAAGTTACAGGTTAAGTCCTGCATCTTCATTACCCTGTTAGATACAAACACAGTTCACTTGCTCGAGTTCGATTCGATCCAGTCTAAAACGATTTGCGAATCGGTCCATCAAAATATTTTATTATCCTCCACAGAGGTAAGATGCAACACGTTTGATAAGTTCGGCTTATAAAAGCGCGGCGCAAAGTTCGAGACGCGGTATTGTTATTGATTTTAAAGGCGCGACACGCGATTTAGCTGTGAGCGGATTTGTGGAAATATTGCCTGTATAGTCTATGCTTTGTATAAATACACACGCACCATATGCCTTTGAACTGGCATCCGTGAAACCGTGAAGCTCTAATTTCGATTGTTTGAAGAAAATGTGCCGAGGATTTTTAACTTCATTTATATTTTTCAATTCATCGCAAAAGTTTGTCCACTCAGTATGTAAGACGAGAGGTAGTCATTCCTCCCACAGGAGATTACGAGACTATAATCGTTGCATCAATATTTTCGCCTATACCAGAATAGGAGTTATAAGCCCTAATGGATCAAAAATTCTAGCAATGTTAGAGAGAATCCTTTTCCTTGTTATTGGTATATTGGTATCATTTGAGAGAACAAAAGTGCAACAGAATTCATCAGACTTAGGTATCCCGGATTATTATCACGCAAGAAAAGATATCTGTGCTATTTGAACACCGTTTACGAAGAATGAAACCTCCCCTTTTTGAAATTTGACCAATTTCACTTTGTAATTTGAGGACTTCTTCGACAGTGCGTCTGCTCCTGTTTACATATCGTCAACGTAGAAATCGGAAAGCAGAGCCCTTGAACCAATAGCACATGCTTCCTTTTCCATACGCAAGCTGCTTCAGGCATAGAATTTATAAAAAGGATGCAGATGTGGTTCCATACGTTACAGTATTCAAACGAAAGAATTGTAATGGCTCGTGCTTAGATTTACGCCAAATTATACACTATAGATAACTGCCTGCCTCGTTGACTCCAACCTGGCGATACATTTTTGTAATGTCCGCTGTGACTGCATAACGATATATCCAAAAGCGAAAAAGTATATTATTTAAATCACCCAGGAGTTTAGCACCAACCATAAGAATGTCATTTAGAGAACACCCAGGAGAAGACTTGCAACTTGCATCGAAGACTCCTCGATGCTTCGTAGTGCTACTGTCCGGTTTTGAAACGCAATGATGGGGCATGCAAAAATGGCGTTGAGGCAAGTTATGAAAGGAAATCGGCTGCAAATGCTGCAGATTAAGATACTCTTGAAGAAATCCAGAATAATTTTCATTTTGTTCCGGAAATCTTGCAAACCTAGACTCCAGATTGTAAAAACGCATTAATGTAATATAAAGAAATTTTTAAGCACACTTGGATCCTCAGGAATAGGTAGCGCAACTCTATTCCACCCTAAAGGTAATCTCTTATAGTTACGTACGAAATCATCTTCACACTCTCATTCTTCTGTACATATCAGTTGCAGACTGAACACTTAGTTAATACCTCTGTCAAAACCAAGACTTGAAATTTGTCACCCAAAATAAAATGGGTTGTGTGATAAAATAACAAATAAATTTTTTTTTTAACTTTCGCTATATACCGGAGAAAAAAAATGCCTTCTTGAACAAATACTGTTAGTAGTGTACGCTAATAAATCTTATCAAAAGGCTTCAGATTAGTTAACATAACATCTTAACGTACCCTGGTGTAACAGTAAACTAGATAGACTAAGAGCCAATTCTAGAAGGCTCTTCAACAAGGCAAAAACAACAGGTGCGCGCCTTGACTGAGTACAATAAAGATCTTAGCAAATCCAAGAGAAGAACTTGGAGAAATCTTTGCGAGGGTTTTGATGATCTACCCACAAGTGCAAGACTTCAAAAAGTTCTCTCTAAGGATCACACCAATAGTATCGGCTTTCTACTGAAAGTCAATGGCAGCTACACGAGTAGCCGGGAAGAAACAGTAAGTTTGTTATTACAAACAAACTCATTTTCCCGTTTCGTGAGTTATGCAAGATGACGACGAAATCCGTGAAGAGCTAAGATTAAAAGTCTCTCTGGCAGAATCTTCACCCCTTAAATGGACCGTCAATTCCTTTAAGACATTCAAATTGCCTGGAGCTAATGGCATCTTTCCGGCCCTACTTCAACAAGGGCTAGAAAAGATACTGCCAAATCTCATTAAGACTTTTATTGCGTTTACTCTAGGGAATATATCAAGGACGTGGAGGGAACTAAGGTAGGATTTATTCCTTAAGGGGGGGGGGGCGTTTAACAGCGTTACCCTAATCCTACCGTCCGATCAGTCTGACTTCATTTCTCCTCAAATCAATGGAGAAAGGGTTAGACAACTATATTAGGAGCGGTGCACTCAAGCGATCACCACTGCACCCAAACCAACATGCTTACCAAGCAGGAAAGTCTACCTTAACTGCCCTGCATAGTCTTGTCCTAGGACTAGAAAAGGCAGTAGAGGATAAAGAGACTGCCGTACGTGCAATCCTAGACATCTAAGGAGCATTTGACAATACCTCCTTTGAAGCCATTGAGAATGCAGCTACCAAAAAAGGAATCGAACATTCCTTGATAAAATGATACAAGCTATGCTTGAAAGCCGGAAAATCACAGCTGACATGGGGGCGGACTCTATTACAGTAGTGGCTGCCAAGCGATGTCCCCAAAGTGGGGCTCTGTCCCCTCCACTATGGTCGCTGGCTGTAGATGATCTCCTACAGAAGCTAACCAACTCCGGCTATGACAATCAGGGATATGCGGATGACCTGGTGATGACAATTAGGGGCAAACATGATCAGATAATCTCTGATCTATTCCAAAATGCCCTAAACATAGTTTGCAACTGGTGCCAAGTAATGGGACTTCGAGCCAATCCTGGTAAGACAATAGTTATTCCCTTCACGAGAAAAAGGAAGCTCTATTTACAAGCACCATCTCTTGAGGGAACAGTAGTGGAATTCTCAAAGGAGGTCAAATATCTAGGTATAACCCTAGATAACAGTTTAATTTAATTCAATTCAATTCAATTTAATTTATTAAGCTGAGCTGGTACACAAGATTTAACAATGCTTTGTAAGTACTCAAAAATATAGTTACAGTGAAAACAATGTTCAAATAGTTACTTGTACTAAGCGTGAATATTAAATATTATTGAAAATAAAATCACATAGCAAAAACTAAATTCAAGTGGGATTATATTATGAAAAATATTGCTACCACAAATATACTCAAGAAGTGATAAATAATTATCTTATGTTAAAGACATTAGTCCATAAAGCAAAAAAATAACTAATTAATTAGCAGCACTCTTGAAACCATTTAGATATGAGTTGAATATAGCAATCTTTTAAATTCACCGACAGTAATCGCTCTCTGCACTATAGCAGGTAATGTGTTCCAAAGGGGATCTGAATGATGAAAGAACTTTCCTGAACCAAGCAATTATGACGTGGAATCCGAAGATCATAACGACGCCTAGATTGGGGAAACTGGAGCTCATCCATTAAGTAATCAGGGCGTTTACTACGAATAAGCTTGAAGAGGAATAGAATTGCTTGTCGTTGTAGGTAAATGTTCAGTGGACAGCCCAGTATTCTGGGTATAAAATTAGAAACATGGTCAAATCTACTTAAGTTGCAAATAAAGCGAATACAATCATTATAGGCTACATTTATTCGACGAGAGCAGTCGCTATCCAATTTAGGAAAAATCAAGTTTCCATAAGAGAAGTAGGGCAGGATGAGGGTTTTCACTAATCTACATTTAATGTCCATGCTTAATAATTTTGCAGAGAGCCAGAGTCCTCGCAAACCTCCGTACACCTTACCCAGCACTCCGCGAACATGATCACAACATTTCATTCTCCCATTAAGAGCAACACCGAGATTCGTAACTTCGCTTACTCTTGTCAATATTTCACCCCAAACATGATGTGCGGAAGATCAGTTTTACAAAGTATTATTGGAAAAAACTATATATTTGGACTTATTAGGATTTAACATCAAAAGATTACGCTGAGACCAATCATAGTTACGTACTAAGTCATTATTAGTTCTTACAATGGAATCTTCAATAAGACCGAGAGGTCTACCATAGTATATTTGTACGTCATCAGCATATAAATGGGAACTAACTTCTTGAACAATGTCTGGCAAGTCATTGATGAATAAGGAAAACAGCAATGGGCCTAAGATGGATCCTGGTGGAACGCCACAGAAAAGCGGCTGTAAATCAGAGTAACGATCGTTGACTCGCACTTGTTGATATCTATCACAGAAAAAACTCTGTATCAATTTGGCAGCACTAGAAGAAAACCGGAAAAATGTCTGAAGTTTGTTGAGGAGCATCGAGTGATTTACACAATCAAAAGCTTTAGTAAAATCAAGTAAAACCAATATTCCAATCTCGCCGTTATCTAGGCCTTTTCTTAAATCAGTGGTAACCTTTAGGACAGCCGATTCACAGCTATATCCTGGTCTGAAACCTGATTGCCAACGTGAAAGCATTCTATTTTTCTCAACTAACAATTGGATCTGAGTGTACATCACCTTTTCCAAAGCTTTTGCAAGGAAACACAAAATGCTGATGGGTCTATAATCAGAAAGGCTTGCAGTAGATTTTTTCTTAGAAGAGAAGGTAGATGATGTTAAGCAGGTGTTAAAAATAATTAACATATTGCGACTAATGTAAGGCAGCAATAATTTCGGGAATTTTGGAGATATATTCTCGGCACCAGTAGCACTAGATTTAATAGAGTATACAGACTTATAACATTCTGCGTAATCAATACACCAAAAAGAGAAAGAATTAGTATTCTCAGGGTTATTTAAGCATGGTGCGTTGCCGGGTAATGCTGATTGATTAACATTATGCGACACGAAAAATCTATTCAAGTCGAGTGCAATTTCCTCTTTGGTGCCCCCATATACTCCAGCTTGTTTCAGATTCTTCCATAGAATCTTGTTTGAGAGCGTTGGGTTGAATTCTTGTTTGAAATATCGATATTTGGCCGACTTTATAGCCGATGTTGCTTTGTTCTGTGCGATTTTGAATATCGTGCGTGAAAAACTTGTCTTGAGGCGTCTAAACTCTCTATAAAAGAACTCCTTTTCTGCAATTAGACGGCCGATATTGGATGTGAACCAAGGACAGGCGTTTAGCCTAATTCTTTTATATCGAACAGGTAGATACTTTTCATACAAATAATGGAATAATCTCTCGAAGATTTCGACTTGATCATCTACTACGCTGCAAGATAATATGCTATCCCAAGGCAGGCTATTGCATTCCTCGGACAGCTCAGACAAATTAATGCTGTTAAAATCACGATAAGGAAAATAGTTTGATATTTGACTAGGACGAGGTGCAAAGCATATGTTAGAAAAATTACATCATGGTCGAGAAAACTTGGAGCATTGAGCTGATTATGAAAGAGTATGCGATTTTCTTCACTGGTCATGAACAAATCCAAAAGCGAAGGATTTTCTGTATTATAATAGGTGGGGAGATTACTTAAAATGTGCAAATATACAGACTGAGTGAAATCTCTAAAATCATGGGCAAGTGCGTTTGAAGATAAGAGACTAACATTAAATTCACCCCCTACAAGGACGTTACTATAAATATGAGCCACCGAAGCAAGCGCGTTTTCAAATTCAGCAGCATTTTCGTGCGAAAAACAGTTTGGAGGAGAATAAACAGCTGATAAAGTAAGCTTCTCGACTCCATTATCTATCTCAACACCAATGAACTCGATTGAACTTCCGCTGGAGGACAATATGACTTTCTTATTGAAGAAATCTCTAACGTATATTGCCACCCCGCCACCAACACGCTCTTTCCTATCATTACGAAATAGATTATATCCAGCAATTGACATTAAAGAAGAGGGAATTTCCTCACACAACCAGGTCTAGCTAATTAAAATGGCATGTACATCTGTTCCACCAAACATCAAGCGAAAATTTTCAACTTTGTTGCGGAGGCTCCGAGCATTTAAATGACATACATTGAAACCTGCACTGCATTTCCAAAAAATGTTCAGCAGAGCCAACTCTCCACCCAGATGACCCTAATCAACATTCATAGTAAAAAAACTGTCGGTGAGAGGGATCACTGTCGGTAAAAAATTGAGAAGATGGGGAAATCATAGCATTAATAGACAAATGATTTAAGAGTCTAATAGTGGATTCAGGAGAGCCGCTGTAAATAATAAAGTAAAGATTAGACAGAAATAAAGAGCTAAATTGGAAAATTAAGAACATCAAGACAAACAATTCAAAGTAATGCAAGCGTAAATATGTACTACCTACTAATACCATTAATATATTTAGAGAGTTATGTGCATATGTAAAATTAAACAATAAGCTGCATACAATTATTTCAATTTCTAAAACTAAGGTTATATCGTAAACTACTACCACTGCTAGCAAAATTAAAAATTCGGAAAAATAGCAAAAAATAAGGATTAAGCTGATATCAAAGACTAGATCTAAAGTGGAGCTTACATCGTAAATTGGATAATCACATACATACATCGTCATTATGTATTTGTGTTACTGCTCAATTCGCACGGATATTACTGTTCAGCTGCTCGATCTCCGTAACTCTCATTGCCACGTCGCCGTTTCTCCATTTCACATGCACTACTCCGTTATTTGTTGTGACGGAATGAAGCATACCATTTCGATGCAGTTGGCTTGCCTCCCGTAGAATAGAGCTTTGTTTGGGTGTGAGGCTGTGTGAGGCTTGTTCACATAGACTCTACTGTCAGCTTTAAATCCTTCAATTTGGTTTAATCTCATACCTCCACACTTCTTAAATGCATCAATAAATGTTCGCCTTTCCCCTTGAGAGGAGAACCTAACCAGCAGAGGAACATTGATATTATTATTTGCTGTACGGGCTTGTGCCGCAGTGGCTCTTGATTTTATACGGAACGCCTCAATATGCGATATTAAATTATGACTTGTTAGAGTAGAAAAAGATTTAACAAGGCCAATTGGGTCTTCCCCTGGTAAGGCTGGAATGCCACGGACAACAGCATCAGCTATTCGTTGCGATCGACGTAAATCTTCAGTAAGTCTGTCACATACACCTTCAAGTTCCTTTACCTTGGATTCGAGGTCAGTGACTTGGTTTGCTAGCGGTTTGACAGAAATCTCAATCAGCTCAGACATACGTTTGGTGAATCGGTCCTCGGCTTGCTGAAGATTCCTAGCCATTGCTTCAATAATTTTGTTTTCCGACTACCTTATAAATATATCGGTTGAGTTCGATGATTCTGACAATACTGTTTGGCCCCTAAGGTTAGTGGCAGTGTTATTCTCTGAGTCTGAAGGGACTCGCCCTCTTCTACTGGGTTTAGAGTTTTGCTGGTGTCTGTATTGTTCCCCGGCATTTCTCCACAAGAAGAGAATTTTTTTTCAAATAAAAGAGAAAAAGAACCGCACAGCACACTTCGCAAAGAATTTACTTAATTTTTAGTTATTAACTTTATATTTTAACCAAGAAATATTGCAATTTTTAGCACTTATTTTACAGATTCGGAAAACGAAGCGGTACCACTAGTTGTTGGATAGCAATAATATAATAAAACCGAGCAGTGACGCACAAAAGTTAATATTATAGCGGAGCACATTTAAAATACGTCTATACTCTATTTGACATTGGCACTGAACTTGGAACTCTCACTTAAGAAGAGTACTGGATAAAGCTACAGTGGGAACATGGACATGCCGCAGGATTTTTGGCAAAACTTGGGGTTTTAAACCAGAAATGACTCTGTGGTCATACACATCTATTATAAGACCCATGGTCACATACGCCTCACTCGTTTGGTGGCCAAAAACAAAACAAAGGAGAGCACAAGGTAGTTTGTAAAAACTACAACGGCTTGCATGTCTACGAGTAACCGGTGCCATGCGTACCTGCCCAACTGCCGCCCTTGAGGCTATGTTGGACCTGCTACCCTTACATTTGCATGTTAGGGAGCAGGCCATACTTAGTGCAATGAGGCTACAAAGGGAAAACCTCAAAATTACGAATAATTTGATTGGCCACCTGAAAGTCCTCCAGGATTTGATAGAGGATCCGATGGCTAACACAATTTCAGACGTTATGCCGAAACGACATAACTTTGAAACACCATTTAAGGTGATCTTGGGGGACCGTCAACAGTGGCATACTGGGGACCTAACTCTGACGTTTGTTCTACCGGTTGCAGCACCTGTGTCGCTTAGTTGTAAACAATCGCTTTACATAATAATTACCATGCGAGGTGAATTATTATTGTAATGGTCGATTGCTCCACTAAGCGCTCATCGCAACCAGCTGTTGGGCTAATCAACAAAACAATCGACAGTTGCAGAATAATACCATGCGAGGTTATTGTTTAGCAATTGCTGATTATTTCGCTGTAATGCCTTTGGATGCTGGAAGAATCCTCCGTATAACGGGCCATAACAAAGTAGGCGTGGGCATATATATAACAAACTTCTGTACGCTAACAAACAAATGAATAAATAAATAATAAATGAATAAATACATAGCAAAATACACAATTACAATTTCAAAAGATGTGGTTCAAGTAAAGGACTTTGTGGTATTTGATTTACCAACTTGTGCTATCTGTTGCAGGCTGTTGCAGGTCCAACTATAATACGACCTGGATGTATCCAGATAGATAATAAAAAGTCGAACGTTCTTAATAACGCAAATGTTATATTTTATTTAAATATTAACGATTAACTTTGTTTTATTTAAATATTAACAATTATCTTTTTTTTCACACACAACTTGACTTTTTACAAGGAGAGAAACTAATTATTTTTTATATTATATTTTGTGTCAAAAACTTTCTTAATTCATTTTTTTTTGATAACTAAAACAAAAAGTATTTTTACATATTACTCAGCCTACTCAAAAAACATGAAAAATATATCTCGCAAAATGTAATCCACTCTGTTCAGCAACAATCTGCTAGATTAAGCGATAGCGAATTTATCGAGTGTTTTGATGCTAGAATCCACAATACGTGATGCCAAACGAAACGGTCAAAGGTTCAACAATCAATATCACGGTTACCGCCACAATTCTCCCCCACCAGAGACACCGATTAGATCTCAGCGATAACGAGCCGGAACCTTTGTGGTTCGACCTGTGCTTGTTACGTATTCTGAAACATTGGTATTGAATTTTGAAAAAAGCTACTTTACGCAGTTGACTTGAAACATTAGATTTTGTCGTCACGTTTGGCTTAGTGACAGGTTCCTCTGCGGAAGTATGACTATTTGCTGGTGATGATCCGTTTAACAAGCTTAAATCCTCTTCCTTTTCTTCAAAGCATGGTTTTAAGACGATCAATGGAGATATTGGTCTCTCTACCCTTTATGCGAAGCGTGAACATTTTCTGAGTACGTTTTAAGACCTGAAAGGGCCCCTCGTAGGGCGGCTGTAAGGATGGACGTACTGCGTCTGTGCGATCGAAGACACATGGGCAGTTGTCCAATGCTTTAAATTTAAAGAAACTTACTGCAGAGTGGTTGGAAGCCGGAACTGGTCTAACTCTGTAAATTAAATTTCTGAGATCTATGATAAATTTGTTTTGGGGCTTGTAATTTTTAGAATATTGAAAAAGTTCATAAGGAAGACGAAGATTTTCGCCATAAACCAACTCGGCTGCTGTAGCTCCAAGCTCCTCTTTATAAACGGAGCGTAGTCCCAGTAAAACTAGATGTAGGATTTTCGTCCAGGACTTCGCTTGATGACACATGATTACAGCTTTCAAAGTCCTATGCCAACGTTCGATGAAACCATTAGATTGCGGGTGGTATGCCGTGGTTCTACAGCGCCTAAATCTGTAAAGCTTCGTAAGCTCTTTAAAGAGTTCAGACTCAAATTGCGAACCTTGGTCTGTGACAATTACCTTGGAATGCCGTGGCGTGCAAACCAATTGTAACATAATGCTTCTGCGACCGTGATAGCGCTAATGTCCATGATAGGGATAGCTTCAGGCCAACGAGTATATCGATCTATAATTGTCAGACAATATCTGAAACCTTGTGATGGTGGCAAAGGACCGATGAGGTCCATGTGGATAGTCTCAAAACGATTTGACCACTTGGGAAATTCGCCAAAGGAACTCCGTACGTACCTAGTTACCTTACTTTTTTGGCATGGCAAGCAATTTTTTTGGACGGCCAAAAGAAACGATCCGTCACCATCTTAACCCTAGCCTTAACACCTGGATGGGCAATCATGTGAACAGATCTGAAAATTTGCTTTCTAAATGATTCTGGGATGAAGGGTCGTAAACCTTTATTGGAATCTTCACAATAAATTTGAATATCTGAATTGAGAACGGGAACCTTTTTAAAATTAAGGTGAGAATGTGAAAGGAGGCCCTTAAGCTCTTCGTCTAAAGGCTGCTGTAATGCAATTGCTTTATAATCGATCGTGCCGGCCACGCGAATTTCTTCTAAGCGTGACAGGGCATGCGCGACAACGTTTTCTTTACCTGAAATATGGCGAAGGTCCGTTGTAAACTGACTGATAAAGTCCAGGTGACGCAATTGACGCGGTGAAGCTTTATTTAAATCTTGTCCGTATGCGAAAATTAAAGGTTTATGGTCTGTGAACAAGATAAAGTCTCTTCCTTCCAAGAGGAAACGAAAATATTTGATACCGCTATATGCTGCCAGTAACTCGCGGTCATACGCACTATATTTAGATTGCGTTTCTGTAAGTTTAACTGAATAAAATCCTAAAGGCTGCCATTCGTTATTTATTAGTTGTTGGACGACGGCTCCTATAGCAACATCAGAAGCATCTACCACCAAAGCCAGGTTACCTGAAGTTGTGGGGTGCGATAGAAGGGTAGCTTCACTTAATTGACACTTGACGGTGTTGAAAGCCTTAGTAGACTCCTCGGACCAATTAATCTTTCTAGATCCATCTTTCTTAGAACCTCTTAAATGTTCGTTTAATTTGGTCTGGTGTTGAGCACATGAGGAATAAAACGTCGGTAAAAATTTACCATACCAAGAAAACGTCGCAGTTCCTTCACTGTTTCGGGGCGGTGATAATTGAGGATGCCTTGAACTCGTTCAGGAGAAGGTTTGACGCCTTGGATACTAATAATGTGTCCTAAAAATAGGATCTCTTGTTGCATAAATTTGCATTTTTCAATGTTAATAAAAAGGCCAAATTCTCTAAAGCGACCAAAATTTTTCTTGAGATGCTCAATATGTTCGGTTTCTGTTTTAGAAGCGATTAGCACATCGTCGAGATAGACGAAGCAAAATGACAAGTTCCGAAGCACTGATTAAATGAACCTTTGGAACGTTTGGGCTGCGTTGCAAAGGCCAAAAGTCATCCGTACGAATTCAAACAGACCAAATGGCGTACAGATTGCTGTCTTGGGAATGTCATCGGGCTCCACAGGAATTTGATGATAAGCTCTTGCAAGGTCTAAAGAAGAGAAAAATTTACATCCCGCTAGCTGACGCGCGAAATCCTGTATATGGGGAATAGGATAGCGATCTGGAATAGTACATGCGTTTAAGCGTCTGTAGTCACCACAAGGTCTCCATTCCCCATTCTTTTTCTTGACCATGTGAAGCGGAGAAGACCAACTACTGCTAGAAGGACGCCAATCCCTTGATCAAGAAGGAAATCAAATTCTTTTTTAGCCGCTACGAGTTTATTCGGAGGTAGACGACGAACTTTCGATACAATTGGTAGTCCTTTGGTGATAATGTGGTGAGTAACATTATGCGTTACTGGTATTGTAAAACCATTATCCAATGTAATTGGGTAAAATTCTTGCAGTAATTTCTGCACTTCTGAATTATCCGTAAATTTTACTAAAATGGATAGAGAGGAGAATTTTATTTTTGCCAAATGGGCTGAAGTTCTACGAGAAGTTAGCGGATCGATAAGGTGACGCTTCTTAATATCGACTAATAACCCGAAATGGTTGAGGAAGTCTGCTCCCAAAATAGGTTTAGAAACATTCGCCATAATAAACTGCCACGAAAAATTTCGTCGTAATCCCAGGTCCAATGACATAATTTTAGTTCCATACGTAGAAATTGGAGATGAGTTTGCAGCAGCCAAATATAGATTGGTTTTAAAATTCCTGTCAGCCTTAGAAGCTGGTATGACAGAAACGTCCGCCCCTGTGTCTACCAAATAACATTGTTTACGTTTACTATATTTATCAAAAATATGGAGGCGATTACCAAAGAGGCCTTGCCGACCAGTGTGGAAGGCCAATTAGTTTGTCGAAGAAGATTTAGGAATTACATTATCAAATTTTGATTCATGAAAATTGCATGGAGGGATACATTTAGGAGCTTTAGTGCCGAATCGCTGATGGTACCAACATAAACTCCTCTGGCGAGAAATTTCTCTACCTAGAGAAAAACTTCGTTTCATATCACTGCTCCTAGAGTTGTTCCGAAACCTTGCTTTTACAGAAACATGTTGAGGTATAACTTTTCTTTCGATAATATTTACAAGAGATTCTATGCGATCTGCTAAACAATTAAAAGAAGATTCATTGGAATTTAAAAAAAAAGGATTCCTTATTGTACATAATTCAGGGGCAGGGGTAACCTCAGCGATTTTATCAGCACAGATAGCAAGGTCATCTAATGTTCCGGATTGCAGGATAGTATAGCTTGCATATGACAAGGAAGTCGCTGCGACCATAGAGATTTCATCATGTCGTCACTCAAACGTCCTTGATTTAGTGTACGCATCTCCCGCAATAGCTGTGACGGCTGGTAATCTCCCAGTGTCATTTCTGTCAAAAGTTGCTTCGTCCTCTGATTTTCACTTCCCGTAAGGCGACAGACCAATACCTCTTTGATTTGCTTATATTTGTCTTCCCTAGGCAGATTCAACACAACGTCACTCACCAGACGTATGACGTCAGAGTCCAAAGCACTGACTGTGACATGATATTTCGTTTCGTCAATCGTAATGCCCGCGAGTTTAAATTGAGATTCTAATTGAACAAACCACAGTTCGGGGTTTGTTTCCCAAAAAGGTGCCGGCTTAACCTAAACCGCCTCAAGTCTCGCTGGTGGTGGAGGGTTCATAGGAATGTTTACCTGCTGGGGTACTTCACCTTCATTGACCATTCTGCCCGACACACTTCACAAGGCACCACAACACTCGACAACACAGACAATTGGACCGACACAACACGGATTGCGTTTACGTTACACAGTATATGTATGTGTGTATAATATATGAAAACGTTATATGATATCAAAAATAAAATTTCCTAAAATTAACCAAAACTAAAGAAATTTAATATAATAATAATATAAGACTAAGGACTAAGACTTATCGTGCAATTCAAATATCCTCCAAGGTTGCTATTGGCTGCCGTAAATGTGCTTGGTAGGCTGCCTGCTGTTATATTGCGGAGCCACCTTAAGACGAATTTGGAAGGCTGCATATACTTATGTAATTGGAATGCTGGTTGTACAATAATCTGGAAGTTCTTTTGTACATATGTATATATTTCTTGTATGGATATATATCTGGAAGGCTCCTCGCAAATAACTTGAAGGTTGCTTTCGCAGTTCGGGGTCACCAATGTGGGATTTGATTTACCAACTTGTCCTATCTGTTGCAGGCTGTTGCAGGTCCAACTATAATACGACCTGGATGTATCTAGATAGATAATAAAAAGTCGAACGTTCTTAATAACGCAAATGTTATATTTTATTTAAATATTAACGATTAACTTTGTTTTATTTAAATATTAACAATTATCTTTTTTTTCACACACAACTTGACTTTTTACAAGGAGAGAAACTAATTATTTTTTATATTATATTTTGTGTCAAAAACTTTCTTAATTAATTTTTTTTGATAACTAAAACAAAAAGTATTTTTACATATTACTCAGCCTACTCAAAAAACATGAAAAATATATCTCGCAAATGTAATCCACTCTGTTCAGCAACAATCTGCTAGATTAAACGATAGCGAAATTATCGAGTGTTTTGATGCTAGAATCCACAATACATGATGCCAAACAAAACGGTCAAAGGTTCAACAATCAATATCACGGTTACAACCACAACTTTTATTTGTGAAATCTATTTAATCGTTCAGCAAGATCCCGCCGTTAAGTTTTGATTTTTTAATTTCATAAATTTCGTACTTATGTATTACATGTCCGCCGCGCAATCTATGCAACAATTCCAAGTCATCTACCTTGTACTTGTGTCCTGTGTCGATCAAGTGTTTTGCCAAACCAGATGTAGGTGTATTTAATCTGGCAGAGCTGATATGCTCTCCAAAACGCTGTTTCAAAGAACGCTTAGTCTTCCCTATATATATACCCGGACAGTCCTCACAGCTTATCTTATAGACTCCACTTGATTTTAAAATATCTTTTTTATACCCGATTTTATTATTAACCAATAAATTTTTTAAATTTCTGCCATTAAAAAATGCTGGTTTGATACTTTCTTTCCTTAAAGGTAGTAATAAATTTGATGAAATATTTTGAATGTATGGGATTTTTCTCCACCCCTTCCCCCCGTACAGTAGTTTGTTACTTGTTACATACATACATGTTTTTTGTTCTTTATTTAGGCAACCCTCATCCTTGATGGCTTCGTGGATCCTTTTTATATCAGCTTCGTTGTCCTTCCAGATACCTTAAATAGCCTTAAATAGGTTCCTCTAAAGTTTCTGACTGCTGAAATGTCAATTTACGGGTGAACTTTTCACTTATAATGTTCAATTTTTAATCATTGTTATTGATCTTTAACTTGGTATTATTTTCATACAATTTCCGTATGCACGATGGAGTTCTCCCAATTATATCTAGAGTCCACCCATACATAAAGATATGCGCTTGGTCTATTTTCCTTAAAAGTCTTGTAATATACTTTTTCAATCAGCTTTCTGCTTGTTTATGGTTCTCTTAACTTATTAGGCACTCTGTATAAATTTGGCCGCCCTATAAGCATTACTATAATCTTCAACGACATACCTGATACTTAGTAAAATTTTGCAAATTATTTCAATCTTTTCGTTTGGATGTGTTATGTTTTTCGGTTCTAAACTTCTTTGAAACTCTTGGATCTATCAGTGGCTTGGTACCTGTGAGCTGATGTGTACGAAATGCCTTCCTCTCCGTCCTAAGAGGTTTTAATGTAGAATCCGTGATGACTCTTTTGTTTTTGACACTTTCTTCTCCAAACCACCATCCCAGTTTGATCAACGTTTGCAGTTAAACAAAAACTCGACGACGGCGATAATGACAAGTTGATATTTCTCAGGTGCTCATGGTTTCTTCCACCACCCACAGTATGTTCTGATGATCAAATTGCTCCACGTCGACTATCTAGGGATGTTTCCAGAACTGCTGCATCTGCCACGTGTGCATTAATTTCATTAAAGTTGCTCAGCTTTTACCTACTTTTAGCGATAATCTTTCATTCTTAACTTTTAATTTTTCTATGTGGCACTTATATTTGTCATTACCTTTTATGTTTAATCTATAATTTTAAGCCCACAGAATCGTTACATTTTTATAAGTATATTTACACATATGTGTTGTAATTGCGCTCGGTCAGCACTCAGCTCAAATCATAATTTATTGGTTGTGACAGTGCTTGACCGACGCAATTCACAACTCATTTCCCACGATACAAAGTATCGTTTTTTCAAGTGCGCAACGAACACTTAAAATTCTTTCCTCAGCGTATAATATACAAATTTTATCAAGAAGTAATCAATTTTTGTTTACTTCTTCGTTCTCCACTTGTGGTAACATTTTTTAAAGAGTCGAATTACATCCTGTTGTCGCGACGAAGTGTGAAAGTTATTTTGCTGATAAGGCAAAGACGCGAGCAAATGATAATTCTCGAAGGCACAAATCGGGGAGTTTTAGTAAAATCCTCAATCGGAGTCGGTCGAGTCTCGTGATCTCTAAAATAATTCTCATTGAAAAGCTTAAAAGTTTTAAGAAGTTAATTACAATTATAAAAGTTAATACAATAAAGTCGACAGATTAACGCGCGATCGAGTGATTTTCATTTATTAACCCCATTAAAGACTAATTTCAGAGACACAAAAACGATAAAGGCTCCGATAGATGCTGGACTCCGCCTGGGCGTTCTTCTCAAGGAACAGAAAGCACGACGCCCCGGGCTTACAACAAATTGGTGGCAGCGGTGCAGGATCCAAACAGCGGTGCAGGATCCAAACAGCGGTGCAGGATCCAAACAGCGGTGCAGGATCCAAACAGCAGGAATTGCCAATTAATTAACAGTCAACTATTCAACCAACGGATCGACATACAACAATTTACTCACCTGAACCAGAAACAAGAATAACCACGAGATGCGCATGTACGCATATGCAGAAAAGGTCAGAATTTAGAACTACAAAAAATTTTTTTTTGCACAGAAAATTGATCTTACCTTTTATAACATATATATATATTTACATAATTTTGAATCAAAATTTAGAAAATAAAAAAAAAAAAAAAAAAATTATTTAATAGAAATAACAGGTGAAACATTGGCTAAATAAGTACTGATAATTAATTAGTGATGGTGAAGTGATTTTAATAATCTCATATCTTCGACTGACAATTCACTCAAAAAGCAATGATCTACTTTCTCGTTGTAAAGAAACCTTGTATATATTTTTTTTTCTCCTTTCTTTTGTATTTACGTGTTCAAGTTATTAGTTACAATCAAGATCATGTATACAAGTTGCTCGATTAATGGAAATTAAATGAGATGCGCATGTACACATATGTGTGGTTAACAATATAGTGATTTTATGATTTTTTTTATTGATACGATATGTGGCAATATTGGGAAATTTTATCGAAGATTGCATAAAGTTTCATATTTTTGATTTTCACCTTTATAAATCTTAAACGAGTACAATGAATATAACAAGTGAATGATGGGGAAAGTTGAAAAAAAAAAAAAAATTTTACGAAATTCTTAAATTTCTTTTGATTGTTGATTCTACTTTTAATTTGTAAATGAATACGACATATAGCAGTGAGTGATAAATTCGTTTTCTATTAATAATCGAAAAAAAAAAATTTTTTTTGAAATTTTATTAAGTCGCCTTGATGGTGAAGTTGTGAAAGTGTTACTCTTTTTCCAGGAATAATTTGACGAATTTTTCCTGTTATATGAAGCCCTTTACCTTTCTTAAGGAGCATTTCATATTGCCCTCCACGTTTTTGTGTTACAAAATTTTTTTAATACCAAATATGTTTGTGGTCGTTCAAAGTGTTTTCATTTACGTATGGCACTAGAGACAACAACTTTTTGTTTTTATTCTCTCCCAATCTAATCTGCTAGTGAAAAAGTTCCCTACGGTATTGAAATAAAATTTTTAAAAAAAAAAAAAAAAAAAAACAAAAGGGTGTGTAATCTTCTACGAAGAAAAATCTAAGACAACATAAAATTTTGAGTTTTTGCTTTTGAGACCTTAAATGAGTTTTCCGGTTTTACATAAATCATCTAAATTGTGAAAATCCGTAATTAGAAATAAAGCAACGCAAGTGAACTTGTGAAGCGTTGACTCTTCATCCTTTAATATTTGACTTATCTCAAAACGGAGGAAGCAGTCACACGAAGTGCTGCAGTCACACGAAGTGCTGCTAGGTTAATTGAATTATTCGTCGAATTACCCTTCCACGCTATGGCGCCTGACCCTCCTACTAATGAGCTTAAATTAAGCTTAAAAGATGTACATGACCTTATCCCAGAGTTTGACGGAAACCCCGAAGGTCTTAAAAAGTTTGTTGCTTGTGGCGACTTGTTGTTCTCTTCCACAAAATCTGCAGCTGAAGTGACTATGTTCCTCAATTTCGTTAAGACTAGGCTCCAGGGCCCAGCTTTCGAACTAACGCAGTATAAAACTCTAGATACTTGGAAGGAATTGGTACAAGAATTAAAAAACAATTTCAAAGAAGAAAAATCTAGAGCCGCCCTTCAAAGTGAAATAGCCCAAGCCAGACAACTATACAGAGAAACGGTGAAAGAATATGGTGAAAGGCTTTCTAAATTATTGTGGACCCTTAACTCGGTCACTTATTCTGATATAGAAGATCCCAACGTGCGCGACTTCATTATCAATGAAAATCGTAAGCTAGTGATAACTTCTTTTGAAGATGGTCTAAAGAACCACAGCTTGAAGTTATTGGTAAAAGCGTTTGGTGGTGAAGACCTAAGGCAAGTAATAGCCTATGCAATAGAGCAAGCCCCTAGACTAGAAATTCATGCGGTACCTCTCAATAACAGCACTAGACCTCCTCCAAAACAAAGAGTGTTTTGTCGAGTATGTGGACGTGAAGGCCACACGGAACAGACATGTTACCGAAACACTCGCTTGCCCAATTTCTCGCCCAGAGAAATTAAGAAGGAAGTACAACGCATTATTTGTGCTTATTGCAAGAAACCAAACCACACTCTTGAGGAATGTCGGCAACGTAGATCCCGAAATAATCAATCACATTCTAGCAATTACCAGGGAAACGAACGTTACAGAAATCCCAGTGCCCAACGGGGTTATCCAAATACAACGCATACAAATATTTCAACCAATCATGGGAACAATAAAAATAACCACAATGTACATTACTTTCCACATAGTGGTAGGACAAAATCGGTTGAAAGTACTCCACGACTCGTTGAGACGGGAAACGAGAGCTCTCGGGAGGATACCCTCGGCAACCCATCCCGAATCATCTTCAAAGCCGACGTCCACAATCCTTAAACGAATACAATAAATACGCACCCCTTGTCATAAGCGTATCACTAGACATAACCATGCATGGAACAACAATATGTATACCTTTTACCCCCTCACGAAAACCATACTCCGTATTTTTAATCGACACGGGCGCGGATATCAGCTTAATTAGATATGAAACTAAACTCAAACAAAATATTACTCCTAAGGAGAAATGTACAATTACTACGATCACTGGAGAATCCGTAGTAACTAAAGGCAAAATCCCTGGAACTCTAGAATTCTCAAGGAAAATCTCTTTGGGTCACACTTTCCACATACTACCTAAAACATCAAACTTTATCCTGGATGGAATTCTGGGAAACGACTTTTTCAAAACCTACGGCTGTACAATAGACTACTGTAGAAATGAACTTATTATTAGACCTGACTTCGTACCAAAAAGCCTGACAAAAGGGCACTCCGTAATTGTCAATGGGGAAAACCTTCCTTCTAAGTTTTCAAATCCCAAATTGCAATCTGTCGAAGCTGGTCATAAAACGGCAATTAAAGCGAATGAGCCTCAATCGAGAAGCAGATATCCAGAAACTAGTAGCAAAATTCTTAAGCCAGAAACTTTTACGTCTAATGTCCCAACAGTGAGGCCTAATAGAGACCAAACATCGTTAGAGGATGAGCGTATTTGTAGGAGGGGAAACTCAGTTAAAGGAGAAAACAGAATCTGCCCAGCTGACATGGAACCTGAAAGCATAACTGTCCGCTCTAGAAGCGAGCAGGTCATCGAAATACCCTGCGACAGCCTCAAGGATTCTGTCATATCAAAGAAAAGGATCCAATCGGGTGTCTATCTTGGATCGGCTGTAGTTAGACCTATTCATAAAAAGGTCAAAGCATTAATTTTAAATACCAACGATCATGACATCGAAATAAAGCCCCACGAATTAAAAGTAGAACTAGAGGAGTTCAATAATTTTGATATAGCAAAAGCTAACATAGAAGGCAATATAGTCAAAGATCGCTTACAACGACTGGCTAACTCTCTGAACCTCGAGCACTGTAACTTCGAAGAAAAAAATTCGATATTAGGAATATGCAGACAGTATAGCGAATTATTCCATCTTGAAGGCGACCATCTAACCTTCACTGACGCCATTACCCATAAAATATTAACAGAGCCGGGTAAACCGCCTTTGTACAAGAAGCCGTATCGACTTCCAGAGTCACATCGAAAGGAAATACACCGGCAGGTAGACGAAATGTTGCAGGATGACATAATTAGAACGAGTTTCAGTCCCTGGAATTCTCCACTCCTTCTTGTTCCTAAGAGAGCTGACAGCTCCGGTTGTAAGAAATGGAGAGTTGTGGTGGATTTCCGTGGCTTAAACGACGTTACTATAGGTGATGCATACCCACTTCCCAATATAACGGATATATTGGACCAGTTGGGTAAAAGCAAATACTTTAGCACTCTGGACCTCGCTAGTGGATTTCACCAGATTTTGGTTGATAACGAAGATAAACAGAAAACGGCGTTCAGTACTCCATTTGGGCATTACGAGTATAATCGAATGCCATTTGGATTGAAAAACGCACCGGCAACCTTTCAGCGTCTAATGAACAATGTGCTGATAGGACTGCAGGGCATACAGTGTTTCGTCTACGTCGACGACATAGTAATCTACGGATACGATCTACGCGATCACAACACAAGGTTGATAAACGTCCTAAACCGCCTAAAGGAATATAACTTAAAGTTACAGCCAGAAAAATGCCATTTCGTGAAAAAAGAGTTAATATACCTCGGGCATGTCATATCGAAAATGGGAATCCAACCGGACCCAAAAAAAATACAAGTGGTGAAAACATACCCGGAACCAAAAAAACAAAAGACGTCAAATCCTTCCTGGGATTTGCGGGCTATTACCGTCGGTTTATACCCGACTTCGCCAAAATGACGAAACCACTGACGAGACTCTTAAAAAAGGACGTAGAGTTTCGCTGGGATGCGTTTTGTGATGAAGCTTTCAAGGCTCTCAAAAAGAAGC
Organism: Dioctria linearis; assembly: GCA_963930735.1. Lineage (NCBI taxonomy): Eukaryota > Metazoa > Arthropoda > Insecta > Diptera > Asilidae > Dioctria > Dioctria linearis. The sequence goes on from OZ005742.1 coordinate 221,481,249, forward strand.
TCATCACCTCTCCAGTACTTGCATACCCAGACTTTGGCGAAGAATTCCTTGTAACCACCGACGCTAGCGACGTTGCATTGGGAGCCGTCTTATCCCAAGGAGAAATAGGTAAGGACAAGCCTATATGCTTCGCAAGCAGAACCTTGAATGCGGCTGAAACTAGATACACGACGACGGAAAAGGAATTGCTCGCCATAATATTTGCAGTAAAGCAGTTCCGTCCGTACATATATGGGCGACGATTTACGATACTAACTGACCACAGGCCTCTACAATGGCTCATGAACTTAAAAGAGCCAACATCACGATTGGCTCGTTGGAGAATTCTTCTGGAGGAACACGATTATAAAATAGTTTACAAACCTGGGAAGTCTAATTCAAACGCCGATGCTCTAAGCCGCATAAAAAATGAGGAAAACGAAGGTGACTCAGCAAAAACCTTAGGAAACGTTAGAGTAACTACCAGATCACAAAAGGAACGATCAAAAACCTTAAAAGAAAGACCTTTACAGAAAAATGAAAAGCCTTACAGCAAGAAAGAGCCTAACGACGTACAATTTTATTTACAGGAAAGCAGTGATTCAATTTTTCGGGATAAATCCATTAATAATAAAATCATTATATTACCCCTTCTCAAAACGCGCGAAGAAGCTGTCCTAAATAAACTTATTAAAGCCTTTCGTAAGCCCGCTATGTGGGAGCTAAAGCCTTTTAAAGACAACTCTGATACATTTATTGTGGCTACGGCCGCCATTCCCGCACGATCTAACCGAGATCAAGATAACATTACAATTCTCTTCCAGAAACTTTATAATTTCTGCATAAAGCAGAGGATTGATAGAGTTGGACTAACTGTTCCGACAGTCGATCGCAATACGCTTGGGGTAATAAGATCGACAATAAAAGAAATTTTCAAAACTTCACGTATTAAACTGTATATATATATGGACACTAAAGTATATATCGACGATAAAGACCGCATACCAGAATTATTGCTCGAGTACCACAACTCTCCACTAGGAGGACACCAGGGGATCTCTCGCACCCTAAAGCGTCTCAAAACCAAATACTATTGGCCAACGATGGTAAGAGACGTAAGAAATTTCGTTCGGAAGTGTCAGTCTTGCCAGAAAAACAAGCTTCAGAGAAACCCGCCTATACCGATGAAAATAACATCGACCAGTTCAAGACCGTTTGAGCGGATAGCACTGGATATAGTGGGTCCCCTGCCCGTCAGTTATGAAGGTAATAAATATTTAATGACATTTCAAGATGACCTGACGAAATTCTCTGACGCATTGCCAATTCCAAATGCTGAGGCACAAACGGTTGCCAGGGCATTCGTAGAAAAACTGGTTTGTCGTCATGGAATTCCCGAGCACATCCTTACAGACCAAGGAGCTAATTTCTTAAGCGCTCTATTTAAGGCAGTCTGTAAATTAATGAAATCTAAGAAGATAAATACCTCCCCATATCACCCCCAAACGAACGGGGCGCTCGAAAGAAGCCACAGGACTCTTGCCGAGTATCTTCGACACTATGTCAATCAAGATCCGCTTACATGGGATACATGGATACCATACTCCATGCTCGTGTATAATACCACACCTCATAGCTGTACAGGTTATAGCCCATACGAATTGCTGTATGGTTTTCCTGCGAACATTTCAAACATCCTTACACAGAAACCACAGCTGACCTATAATTATGACGATTACTCCAACGAAATGAAATCACGACTGCAACATGGCTACCAGATAGCTAAGGAAAACCTAAATAAAAAAAAATGTAAATCTAAGAACTACTACGACAAAAATACCCAAGCAAAACACTTTAACTTTGGAGACAAAGTGCTTATTAGAAATCATACAAGAAAAAACAAGTTTTCTTCACTCTGGAATGGACCTTTTGAGATCACCCAGGTCCTATCAACAGAAAATTCTAAAATAAAGGTCGGAAAAAGAGATAAGATTGTACACAATAATGATTTAAAATTATTCATTGAATAATAACAAGCCTGGGAGAGCGGTGTCAATAACATTTTACAAGTAAATAACTTTTCTCTTATCTAACCGCTTTATGTGTCAACCTGCATAAACCAAAACGCTAACCAATTTCAGTCACCCACACGCTTGTATTCCCATTTGCAAAAAAAAAAAAAACATATCTCTTATACATGCATACTACGTTCCCGTAAGACTAACAACATCACTTCCTTTCAGATTTTATACGTCGGGACCTTGCTCCTGAACGTTATCTCCGCATATGGGAGCGAGCTTATTATCACTCCTATTAAACAGAATCCTGGAATTTACTTCGAGGAATTGGGGAAAGTAGAACTCTATTCCAACGAATGGAAAGTTCTGGTATATTATGACCTCAAGAGTCTGGCTCAAGCTTTACGTTACATGGGCAGATACGTAGACCAAGTAAATGACTTCTGCAAACTTCTCACAGATGAACCAAACCTCGCCATAATCTGTAGTGGAACTGTGTCTGAAATGAATCACCTCATGAGTGACATCACACAAAAGTATAGCTTACTTAAGAGCAAAGATAGGCAAAAACGCGGCCTATTTGACGCAATCGGGATTATTAGTAAAACCTTGTTCGGAACACTTAACGAAGAGGATGCTAAATTTTATGACAAGCAAATTGACAAGTTAAATTACAACGAGAATCACTTGCTTTCATTAATAAAAAATCAAACTTTTATACTAGAAACCACAGTAAATGTGTTCAACAAATCGCAGGCCTTAATTAACGATCAACTCTCAGCTCTAAATGCCAGACTCACCAAGGTAAAAATGATGATGAATCAACTAATAAACGCGACCCACGACAATCGCATTATTGCAGAAATGGAGTCGTTAACATCTCTAACTACATTGATCATTATCAGGTACCAAAACATACTCAACACAATAGTTGACCTAGTTACCGATGTTCGACACGGTAAGCCACATCCAACCATAGTAACACCTGAACAATTAGAGTCAATTCTATATACGATACGAAAGGAGATCCCCAGCGATACTCGTTTATCCGCGTTCTTAAAAGATGGTAATCTATTATCCTTGTATCGTATAAGCCAAATGAGCACTTCCATCGTGGATGATAGAATTTTGTACGAATTCAAAATTCCCTTACCATATAAAGAGAATTACCAACTTTATAAAGTTATACCTTTACCTACCATACACCAGCAAAAGCTCGCTTTCATACAACCTACTATAAACTACCTCGTCATAGACTATGGAAAGGAACACTATTACGATCTAATATCGCAAGAACTAGGAAATTGTATAACAGAGGATCATCTACAATACTTGTGCCGAATCCTACACCCCATATTCAATGTGAACTCCGACAGCCAGTTGTGTGAACTACAACTAATAAAAAGAAAAAATTCCATATCATGCACCTGTAATATCAGACAATCAGATCACAAAACAATATGGATCCAGTTGTCTCAGGCAAATAAATGGCTTTTCTCAACTACCGAAAACCTGACCCTAGATTCGATATGCCAAGACACAATAAAACATAACACTATATCCGAAGTCGGAATTATAGAACTTCCGGGCGACTGTTATTTACGTACGTCAGAACTAACCATAAGAGGCTATACTAGTAAGTCAACCCAATTAAAAAACTCATACATACCACCCAATAACATTTCGATACTTATACACAACTTCACCAGAAACTACCTAAACTACTCTGATAAAGTAGCTGTAGTAAAATATGTTCCAAACGAGGACCTTACGGCAATCTCCGATCAGATCAATATTTTAAAGAAGGAAGAAGAAGTGGAAAATCTCCGATTGGATCCACATACGATCCACCATTATTCACTGATATACTTCATACTTTTTGGAATGGTCTTGCTCGTGGCCTATAATATATATAAAAAGGTATCTAGCAGATTAACGCTGAATAAGCCCAACTCGACCGGCACAAGACCGGAGAATGAACAGATCACAGTCGATCAACCTGTAGTTTTTTACATTTGCATCAAACGAATAAAAAAAAAAAAAAAAAAAAAAAAAAAAAAAAAAAAAAAAAAAAAAAAACCTATATGTGTGTGCCATGCAAGATCTCTTTATAAAAAAAAAAAAAAAAAAAAAAATTTTAAACTTACCATACATATTGGTATAAGTTAAGAAAACCTTTTGTAGTTTTTATACTTTCATAATGTAGTCTTTATAAAAAAAAAAAAAAAAAAAACTTTTTTAAACTTACCTTAAATATTGGTAAGAAAGTCTTTGTAGTTTTTGTAGCATAGTTTTAAAAAAAAAAAAAAAAAATAATGTACTTTGTAGTTTTTATACTTTCATAATGTAGTCTTTATAAAAAAAAAAAAAAACTTTTTTAAACTTACCTTAAATATTGGTAAGAAAGTCTTTGTAGTTTTTGTAGCAGTTTTAAAAAAAAAAAAAAAAAAAATAATGTACTTACCTTTAATTTTTGCAAGATAGGAAAAATTTTAATTCTTGCTTTGCTTTACACATTGGTAACATCCAACATTTTTGTTAAAGCGAGACTCGACCGGCTGAAAAAAAAAAATTTTAGAAGAAATTTTTATCTACGAGAAAATTTTTGTCCTTAAGCCAAAAATTTTCTTTTTCTTAGGGGGATGGAATGTTGTAATTGCGCTCGGTCAGCACTCAGCTCAAATCATAATTTATTGGTTGTGACAGTGCTTGACCGACGCAATTCACAACTCATTTCCCACGATACAAAGTATCGTTTTTTCAAGTGCGCAACGAACACTTAAAATTCTTTCCTCAGCGTATAATATACAAATTTTATCAAGAAGTAATCAATTTTTGTTTACTTCTTCGTTCTCCACTTGTGGTAACATTTTTTAAAGAGTCGAATTACATCCTGTTGTCGCGACGAAGTGTGAAAGTTATTTTGCTGATAAGGCAAAGACGCGAGCAAATGATAATTCTCGAAGGCACAAATCGGGGAGTTTTAGTAAAATCCTCAATCGGAGTCGGTCGAGTCTCGTGATCTCTAAAATAATTCTCATTGAAAAGCTTAAAAGTTTTAAGAAGTTAATTACAATTATAAAAGTTAATACAATAAAGTCGACAGATTAACGCGCGATCGAGTGATTTTCATTTATTAACCCCATTAAAGACTAATTTCAGAGACACAAAAACGATAAAGGCTCCGATAGATGCTGGACTCCGCCTGGGCGTTCTTCTCAAGGAAAAGAAAGCACGACGCCCCGGGCTTACAACATATGTATGTATGTATTTCTGACCTGTACCACCTTTCTTATAAGTTTTTCAATGATTTAATAACAGCAACAAACAATTTTTTTTCTCAGTATCATTGGTACCTTTATTACTTACTATCAATAATATATTCATACATTGATATACATAGTTTCTATTCATATTGCTTTTCTTCTTGTATTATTTTCTTATTTCGCTTTATACTTTTTAACTATTAGGTTTTCCTCCAGCTACCTCTTTTTATTGCAGCTTATTCTCTATATATTGTTTCTTGGAGATATGTCCTTACCTATTATTCATATTACTTTACCTGAGTGGTAGTATTGTTTCAGTCTCCAATAAAGCAGCCACTAGACTATCCTTATATCCTTGCAATTCTTTTTTTCACCTGTAAATCTATAGAGCTATGTCATTTAAATTTTGTAAATTCCGCCTGTCAAATCACTTAAAAATTTGAATGCCACTGTGGAAAACCTCGGCTTATCGTGCCATTTCCCGGACACTTAACAACACTTACCTCATTAGTTGTCATGAAACTTGCAGTGGAATTCCAATTTTCTGCACGACTGCAGTTTCGATGCGACAATTTCTTCTTGAATTCTGTTCTAACCAATTTATTTCTATATATAATTGATTGAGTTTTTTGAGAGCACTTGGTGGAATTGCCTTGATAACATTTTTCTAAACACTTGTTTCTATTTCCACAAAATTTTTTTATTAAATTATAGGTTTGTTAAACGAACAAAACTGACGCGCTTCGCCTCCTTAGGGCATCCTCAGAGCTACTAACTAAACTGAGTCTATGTGCAAACTACATAAGGAAATATTAGCTGTGTAATGGAACGTAACAAAGTAAAAACGTGTATGTAAGTGACAAACTAACGAACTAACGTATACAATTAAATAAGCAAATAAACACATAAATACGTAAATGCCTAAATAAAGAACAAAAAACATGTATGTATGTAACAAGTAACAAACTACTGTACGCTACCAAACAAATGAATAAATAAATAATAAATGAATAAATACATAGCAAAATACACAATTACAATTTCTTAAGATGTGGTTCAAGTAAAGGACTTTTATTTGTGAAATCTATTTAATCGTTCAGCAAGATCCCGCCGTTAAGTTTTGATTTTGTAATTTCATAAATTTCGTACTTATCTAGTACATGTCCGCCGCGCAATCTATGCAACAATTCCAAGTCATCTAACTTGCACTTGTGTCATGTGTCGATCAAGTGTTTTGCCAAACCAGATTTAGGTTTGTTTAATCTGGCAGAGCTGATATGCTCTCCAAAACGCTGTTTCAAAGAACGCTTAGTCTTCCCTATATATATATACCCGGACAGTCCTCACAGCTTATCTTATAGACTTCACTTGATTTTAAAATATCTTTTTTATTCCAGATTTTATTATTAACCAATAATTTTTTTAAATTTCTGCCATTAAAAAATGCTGGTTTGATACTTTCTTTCCTTAAAGGTAGTAATAAATTTGATGAAATATTTTGAATGTATATGATTTTTCTCCACCCCTTCCCCCCGTACAGTAGTTTTTTACTTGTTACATACATACATGTTTTTTGTTCTTTATTTAGGCATTTACGTCTTTATGTATTTATTTGCTTATTTAATTGTATACGTTAGTTCGTTAGTTTGTCACTTACATACACGTTTTTACTTTGTTACGTTCCATTACGCTTGTTTTTAGTACACAGCTGATATTTCCTTATGTAGTTTGCACATAGACTCAGTTTAGTTAGTAGCTCTGAGGATGCCCTAAGAAGGCGAAATGCGTCAGTTTTGTTCGTTTAACAAACCTATAATTTAATAAATAAATTTTGTGGAAATAGAAACAAGTGTTTAGAAAAATGTTATTTATTTCTATATTCTTAAAATTTAAGCTTTCCTCTTCGCCAAAGCCCCTGAGCTTGTTTTTGTGGTGGATAGAAACTTTTCCTACCCTCATAACTCCATGCAGGTCTTTCGAAATACTTAAGCGGTTCTTCTTTATTCGAATAATTTGGTGCTTTTACCGGACAGACCCTTGCATTGGCGATTCTTACAAATGCAGGTCTATCTATCAGATTATTTCCGCTGTGTTGAGTGGTCAATCTTTCGCTAGATTCTTCGGTTATAGACTTGTAGGCTCCGAACTTTCGTAAGGCGTGATACGGATCTTCTCCCAGAAGGGTACCAGGAGTGGGTCCTGTCATTTAGGTACTATTTTTTCTGCCGTGTTGATTTTTTCCTTTTCTATATCGGCCGGATATGGATTTTCGTGACTGCTACTCTGCCAAGCTGTGGATCCCACTTGTGCACAAGCTGCGATATTTTCTCAAGAAGCATTTTCTTCTATACCTTTGTTGGCGTCTTGTATCCGCAGCTTCATATCTAGGCAGTCGATTATAGCTCTGCCAATGAGGAAATCCATTTCAAGTATACCGTCGGCTGGAATTGAGTCCGTATCACTAATGACATTAAATCTGCAGACATGCTGGCTGTTGTCTATTTGCCACCTTGCCTCAAAAGTGCGTATGGAACTCCTACCGGATCCGAACAGTCCTCTGTCCTCTGTCCTCTTTATCCTATGAACCTTAATTATACTACAGCTAGATCCGGTATCTATTAAAAGCCTCCACTTCTAATGCTATGTTCGATTGGACTGTTATGACATACTTACTCTAAGAATCTAATTTTTCGCTGGCCTTCTCCGCTAGATATTTCTTGAGACAATTCTCCGTATAGTGGTCCCGTGTTCGACAGAACTGGCAGTAAAGACCCTCCCCTTCCGTAAGCAATCTTCCATTAACACCTTCTTTAATACCTGCGACTCTGACGTGATGTATGCGGGAGTTGGAAATGAGGGATGCTTCGCGCCTATATGGCTGGCATTCTCTAGATATATGCCCAAGCTGTCCATATTTGAAGCATTTCGTATTCTTTCCTCTGAGAAATTTCGGTACTCCCTTCCGCCTTTCTGGTACCATGGATTCAAGCCTTTCCGGGTCCTTTTCGTAATAGGTAGCTTCCTCCTGCAGCCCTTCTAGCGATACAAATTTCCGACCAGTAAGGTATACTTGAGTCAGCTTAAGCCTTACGCCTACTTTGGGTGTTGGCACGGCATCTACCTCCAGTTCTGCGATCAGACCTCTATCTCCTCCCGGGTATTTTACCGAGACCGCCGCTTTTATCAGATCGAGCAATTCCTTCATCCGGTCTGCGAACTCTCTGATATCTTCGTCGGGCCTCTGCCTGCATGCGAGCATTTCTGTTCGCAATTCACTAAAGAATTCTTTAGGCATGAAAGCTGATTTGATTACTTGCTGCAAGGAATGAAAATCTTTTGGCTCTTGCGAATTTACCACGTAGTACGCGTCGTCCGATAAGCGATACTTTATACACCTGATGAATATCTTCTGCTCTTCTTGTGTCAGTCGATCGTGTAGTTCTTTACTACAACTCAGGAAGCGATTTATCTCTTACGAAAGCCTGGACGATCTTTCTCCGGATAGCATGGGCACATACTTGGATACTAGATCCATTACTTTTTCGGGCACGTCTGTCATATCGCCTTGCTGACTGTTCTCCCCGGATATGTTTCTTTCCTCAGGAATTAACTGGTTTCGTTCGGAACCCTCTGCATTGATGCCCTGTAACACGAGAAGTTGTTTGTTGTATGTACCTACGTGTATAACCGGAGTAGGTAAATGAGCTTTGCTCCCAGTGTGTGTGTGTTTGGAGTAGCTAAATTACCTTTGCTCCCAATGTGTGTATTTGGGCTAGCTAAATTAGCTTTGCTCCCAGTGTGTGTGTTTGGAGTAGCTAAATTTGCTTTGCTCTCAGTTTGTGTATTTGAAGTAGCTAAATTAGCTTTGCTCCCAGTTTCTGTATTTGTGTTGAGTAGCTGATAAAGATCAACTCCTCAAATGATGTAAGTGTAATTTCCATCAATTTCACAAAAAAATTAAAGTCACAAACGCAAAAATTTAAATCACTTAATCTAAAACTTCTTAAATGCCTGAAACGTAAAAGAATTAAAAAAAATCAATATATAAAACAAACAAATTTCCACCTTCTTACAAAAAACTCTTGAAAGAAAGTTTGCAAACAAAAAAAAAAGCACACCAGCAAGAAATTCTCAAATTTCTTACCTAGTTCCACCGGCTGCGCCAATTATCGTGTCCCAATTACAATCGGATAATATCCAACGATTAATTTTAATAGAACTGCTTGAAAAATTGACAACACTCGAATTACTCACATATAAATCTTTATTTTACGCAAAACTGACCTATCCTAATATCTCAAACAAAGCTAACCCAAACCGAAACTTGACACTACGATGACTGATAATAAAACTGCACTCGCCAGACCAATCATTAATCTTTTTATGTCCGATACTCGGAAGTAAAAGTTTACTTTACAATAATAATTTATCTCGCATGGTAATTATTATGTAAAGCGATTGTTTACAACTAAGCGACTCAGGTGCTGCAGTTGGTAGAACAAACGACAAGGTTGTTGTCGTTTGTTTCATCCGCGTTGTGAGCAAAGGACGGTGACAAGATGAGAGGCAGGAATCCTGTCTGCATCCCTCGTAGTTAATAATAATAATAATGTTAACTTGATACTCTTAATTTAAAACCCCTTGGAGAGTTCAATTTTAATGGTAATTCAACTTTACGACCTTTTAACGTTGAAAAGGTTTAACAGTTTTTTTTACAATATTCTTGACTTTTTTAGATACCATAAAGTTGAGGATACATAAATTAAGTAAGTTAAGTCTAGTGTTATGACTTCCTTATAATCGATACAATTATTAATATAGAGATTGTTTCAGAGGAAGATACAAAGATTATTCGGGATGCTACAAAGAGCGAGAAAAAAGAAGGCTGATTAGTGCTTAATACGATAACGTCTTTCTTCCTCTTTACTTTGGGGTGGAATTTATGACAGCGCCTGTCAATATTTATACATCCATCTCTCCATGTAATATGCCAGACGGAAGCGCTTTCGAACCACTGAAACGCATGAAATATTTTGTAATCTGAGAAACTTACTTAATAAGGAAAAGCTTAATTCTATTTTGAACTCAAGGTTTTAAAAAACTGGTTGTAGTTGAATATGCTCATGTTTTCTTCCTATAAACACTGGTGTTCCAGAGAGATCCATATTAGGGTCATTGTTGATTTTAATTTACATTAACGAAATTTTTTTTTAATTTCCACTTTCATATATATGCAGTTATACATACATCTCAAGACCTATAGGTTTGGGAGAGGATGACATTAATTCTGTTTGCCACTGCGCTGAAAGTAATAAGCTCTTGCTTACTCGCTTTACGACTTTGACTAGCAACAATCATAATTTATAGAAATAAAATTATTACTTTTTTGAAACCACACTCGTTTTTTTTAAAAAAAATGCGGACAATTTTTCCATCGTCAGCATAGCAAAGTATTTTTGAATTAGTCAGAATCAGAGATTATCATCGATGTGAATTATAATAGGAGTGGTCCAAGATGGCTGTCTTACGAAATGAAATAAATATCTCTTATAAGGATACTATAAAGACCTTTAAGCAAACGTTAGTGTGGTCTTAGAGAGATATTAGATTAGAGGATGTTACCGTCAAAGCAGGCCAAATCATAACGCAAGAAAGAAAGACGTAAAAAATCTAATCAGAAAAATTTATCGCTGCTACTTCTTAAAAGAAAAGAAGGCAACCTTTGAACTAAAAATTTCCCGAGTTTTTAAACCCATAGTCTTCGATTAGCAGAGTCCACAAACGCAGTGAAAAGCTTGTAATCCAATTCAATTGGTAATCATATCAAGAAATTGTCTGGGTGACGAAGCGGAAATTTCAATTTTTGCAATTTGTTAGTTTTTAAGCAATATCTGTTAAACAAAGCTAAATATTGGTACACATCTGTCACGCACGACTTTACACATTTTACAACGGTTTACATGAATTATTAATTGGAAACTCTCAATTCCATGCATTCAGGGTGATCTGGTAAGATGTATTTCAATTAAGATATAAGATTAGATTAAGGTATATCAATTAAGATATATTCTATTAATTACCTAACTAATATAATCATCATAGGGTACACCATTCATATATTACGTAATCGAATCGATTGATATACGCGATGAAATACATCTTTTTGGTTACCCTCGTACAAACTAGGAGCTCTTCAATATCATTTACAATTTTTATATTCATACATATGTAACCATATCCTTTTCATTTAAGCTAAAAGTTAATTTGAACACATAAAAATTGTATACGAGTGCCATAGATTTAAATAAATTGCTGCTACAATTTCACGACTATTAACGTCAGCAACGTCGCATATTTGCTACTTTACTTGTTCATAAAACAAATTTTGGTAAAACTTCCCTGGTACTTATTATCTGTGGGCATATTAGTTAAGGCTGGAACACAATTGCCATAAAGATCTTTATGATTTGAACGAGAGTGAGGTTTCTATACGAGTTTTCGACATTTTTGCACTAAAACGACGTCACATTTCGTGAGGGTTATTGTCTTGATTTTGAATGATTTCAATTTTAAGAAGTGGTAAAAGCAAACTCGTTAACAAATAGAATTTGATTTAATTAAGATTTGTGTCGTCTATTAATGCCAGTACCATTCGTGTTCCATTTTAATATTAATATTGCATTTTTTCATCATTTAATAATAATTTTATTCTTTGGCACATCACATCCTTATGGAATAAGCGACTATTACCGCACTTTATTTACGGCAATTTACACTAAAACTTAACGAAGCTTCCTTACCTACGCCTAAGGTAATTTGGGTAAGTCTGTTAAATTTGAAGGGCGCGTTCGACACACTTAAGTAAATTTATTTACGAGAACGGCAATTGTGGTCCAGCTTATTGTCGGAGTAGCACATTTTGCTTGACGTAGCTTCCATAGCAGAGATCCCGAAACGATACTCGCTTTGGTGCCTTTCCAAAGCAAATTTACTAATGTAAATTTCCTGGATTATAATTAAGAAATTAATCCTTTGGGCATCTTTCGCAACTATACTTATGTACACACCTAAAAATAAAATTGTTCCCTGGCGTAAGAGTTGTTATATAGGATGGCGTTATGTACATTGTATATACCTACCTACTATACCTGTTTCCCGGGTTTTTCCATTCTAAAACACACACGGTTAGTAACTTTTTACCATGTGTCTTATGTTTAATACCATATGCTTGTTCTCGAGATAATAATATATTCCTGTGAGATAGATTTGTAATTAGGAACTGTGCAAAGGGAAAATACAGGAAATATAGTTGGAAAGCTCAGAAATGTTCATTTTATAGTGTGTCTATAGAATAGGGAGACTCTTATCTATCTGTACTTAACTCGCAAACTTCATTAAATTGGAGAGACGAAATTTTTGATTTTTTTTGGACGTCAGCGGAGGAAGATTTTGTAGTTCTCATCTGTATTTGATTTTGTTAATTTGTTAGTTTGATAAAACAATTTAATAGGAGAGAACATTTATCAGGATTTAAAATCGTGAGAATTCTTTAGGACAATAACCAGCAGACTACTACGCATATGGCAGGTCGAAAAAGCTACACCTGGCATAGTGAAAGGATACGATTCAAGAAATTGAGGTCTGGAAAATCTATAAGGGGTCTTCTGCTCCCAAGAGAAGTGAAGGAAAAAAATCTAATGTATACATTCATACCTACTTATATTATTTCAACAAAAAATAAGCATCCATTTTTAAGAAATAGATGAAACAAAGTAAATTTCATTTTCAAAACGCATTTCGAGAAGATTTTTCGAGAAAATGCTGATTGACACGTCCATTAAAGTCCTCTTATATCATAAGGAAGTGAATTCCATGCTCATATAAATAGAAAAGAAATAAGAATACTGTCCGACAAGAACACATATTAATTGAACACAAAGATTTAGAAGACTCAAGATTCATTCATGAATTTTAATTTTTTTTTCATAAATTGAATAGAATATCAACTTTCAGTTTGTATTTGGTTTAAAAGTGTTGGATCCTAATCTGAACGCAAAGTACTTTTGCGGATAGCCACATGTTCCAAAGAATATAGACTTTTTGTATGGTGTATTTAATGGAATCACAACAAACTATTTCAGTATTGGAGTAAATACCTAAAGTTTTACCTTTACCCATATAAGGTAACAAGTGTACCGTGGAAACATTATAACTGAAATATGGACCAGTACAGGGTATAGTATTTAATAAAAACAATATGTCCGCTCACATAAAATTTAATATTATCAGGAAGATCGATAACAAAGTGGCTAAATAAAATAATAATGGCGCGATAATAGAGCTCTGTGACATACCTTTGTTACATTAAGCAGCCAAAAGGGAGCTAGGCCCTGACTTAAAACTGCTGCGGTATATAATAAGTAATTTGTCGAAAATGAGTCTGGATAAAGTAATTACAATTTTGTTTTATTTCCTTTAGAACAAAGTCCTCCGAAGGACGTTATATATTGTAAATACCATCAGTATTTTATTAAAATAGATGATATCAAAATCAAAGCCATTGATGTTTTAATAGTAAATTATTATTATCAAATTTTTTTTCTAAGAATTTACCGCTGAGACTCGGTATTAATAACCAAGATTTCGTGGACATTTCGGTGTCAATTAGATTCAGTTCACACGTTGGTGGTGATGGGAATGACAAGTCAAACGATCTCCGGAAATATGTACTTGGCCGTGGCTTTTCTAATACATTTCTGGTAATTTTATTTCTTATTGTTTTATATTTTTTTAAAAACTCAGGAATCTTCACAATTAGCTTTTTTTTTGTAATTAGGAGTTAAAAGTTTTTGAGGAGTAGGAAATACCATTACATGATAGATGCCTGATCATTTACAATCGTAGCTTTAAATTCCTCAATACTACTTAATACTCTTATTATCATTGATCATGATGATCGGTGTCAAATCGGCTTTAATTAATAAGGTGATTAGGGATTTTGAAATAAAAATTAAATTAAACGGGAGCATAAAAATACGTCACGTTGTTTGGGATATAAGAGGGGTTGAAATTTGTGCATCATAACTATGTTCCGTACCACCCTATGACACTATGTACAATTTTTTTTCTTTTTATATTGATATTTCTGGAATCTTTTCACCAAGAAAATAAAGTTTGAAATCGAAACTTAATTGCTGAAATACAGGTAAGTTTTGTGTAAGAAAAGCTACATGTTTGAATGTAAACACTTGACCAATAAGCCCCAATCGCCCCAACTAATAATCAAACAAATTTAATTTAAATTTCACAACCCATCTACTAATAATTGATAGATGTCGATACAATAATGTGTCCGATGTTCTCCATAGTTGATTCAAGGAATTTGTGGTAGATTATACTCTGCCGTAAAGATTATTCTTATAAATGAAATGATAATATCAATCGTGGAAAACTGTAGAGGGCGTCAGATTTGAAAATGTTAAAAATTCAAAAAAGCCTATGTCCATGGCAGAAATGGTTACATTTGGACGATGATGGACGTGATTGCCAATTAATTTTCTGACATTCGGTAATTTTGGTAGCTATATATGGAAAGAATAACTCAATTACACTCTAATATTAGGAATTAAAAAAAATCGCTAAACTGAATTTCTGAATTTTTCTATTCCTTTATATAAAGGATCGATCGAGATCTCGGACTGAACTTCATTCAATTTCAATTGACTCGATTTGTGGGAACGTTAAATATCATGATGCTGTGGAAATGCAAAGTGATATGTTTGCGGATCAAGTTGTTAATTTTGAAGACCGGTTGAAGTTACCGATGTTACTCTCGCGTACACCTTGCAGGTAAATTTCACACTCCCAGTGTATTGATTTTGGAAGAAAATGATATTTCTAAATTCACCATATCGATCCATAGACATTAAGTTTAACGATTAACTTTAATTTTTTGAAATTCTTTTAAAACTGCCACGATTGACCAAAATTTCAGAAAATTGATTTCAAATCACTGTAATATAACATTTCTGCCATGCACATCGCGTTTTTCAGAGCCTTTTCATACCCTAGAGGTCATCTCATAGGGTATACTAAATTTGTCATTCCGTTTATAATGCATAGAAATAATTCTGGTAGAGCAATTCGACACTCATGCATAATATTAAAAGTTATTTTGATTTTGGTATGACCGTCCGTCCATCCATCCATCCATCCATCTGTCCGTACGATAATTTGAGAAATTAAAATTGTGCATTATTGGGTAGAGAGCTGTATACGGCATTTTCACAAAAACGGTAAACACAATTTCAGCAAGTAAAAATGCTAGAATTGGCCTAAGAAACAATTCTTATAATACGCCGGATGAATGCCCGTATTAATTTCGTATGGTGATCCATCTGTGGCATTTTAATTTTTGAAGTGGCTTTTCGCTTATATGTATTTTTAGAACGGTTCGTCGGACAGCAAAAATTACTACAACAAATTTCATAGGATTTTATATTCTGAAGAACTTTTCAGTAAAATAAAAACGTCTAGGACTGATCGTTTTCACGGTATACGTAAAAAATCCAAATTTTTATATGGCAATACAAAAAAAAGGCTGCCCGATTTAGTCCATTTTTGAAATTTCATTAGTTCTAGGTGTTACAAACGGACTGAAAACCTTAGTATATATCCTGTGATTCAATCTAGGGTATAAAAATGGAATAAATCAAGGAACCTGTGCCGTTCAAAATTGAGGTTTATTCACTGACATATATAACATGGACTGCCTGATTTTCTATTTCATATGGGTCAACTTTTTTTGGCAGGGTGTGACAATTATCTTAATTTCAAATTTTACTTTTGCTTTAATATTTATATTAAAAGATCAGCAAATTATAGAAGCACTCGAAATTATTTCTGTTCTTGGAAACTTATCTCCTACAAGATCAAATATTTTTTAAACTTGATTTTTAAAGAAATAAAATTAAGCAATTTTTGTCTACGTGCCCCTAAAAGTAGGTATGGGGGACAGAGAAAGGATTACAAATATTGTATTGCCATCTATTTCTATCCTATATATTCATTTGGAAAACCGCTGAACTGGACTGAACTGGACTATGGTGTATTTTGTATAGAACTTATTATTTGTAGTTCAGCGGAATAAAGTAGTTAAATCAAAAAGAGACAACTATAGAAAAGTGATCCCATAATAATGTCAAATAATGTAAGGAATTTTAGTAGTATCAGCAGTCCATTTTATATATGTCAGTGGGTTTATTTCGAAAACTCTGAAAACATTCAGTCGTAGATGTTTTTATCGTACTGAATAGCTTATGTAATTAATCATATTTACTATTTGACGAACCGTTCTATAGATGCGAAAAATCCCTTCAGCAATAAAACTTTCACAGAGATTATACGAAATTACATACGGGCATTCTCCTAGGGCAACATACAAATTGGTCTTACACCTATTCTAGTTTATTTCCCGGTTATATCCTTATTTGATGGACGGATAACTGACCACATAATCGTCCACTTGTATATAATAATTTATACTTAAGTCCTGAAGCCATGGCTCTTCTGCATACTGTATGAGAGTATTGAAGACTTGGTTAATATTGGCATATACCATGTTGTTAGATACCATCTCCGCCAATTGCATTAGCGGTATATATCGTCTTCATCTTCGTAAAGTGACTGATATTGGTTGTACTGCATTTCGATTAGTTGTAAACTATAAAAAAAATATTTAAATATAACAGTAAAATAATTCAAGTAGTTTTTATGGTGGAGTTAAGTACAAAAATTCTACAAAAGTAAAGCATCATAAGCCATCTGAAAATGTGGAACTTTTCGTATGGCTGGCAACACTACAAGGGGCTGCCCGATTTAGTAAATTGCTATACACATATCTACAAATATTACCAGAGCGTCACATAAATACAATTTCATTTTTCTATCATAAGACTTTTTCAGTCTTCTAAGATACATCAATCAAAACTTTTCTATGGTAATACTACAAAAGAGTTGCCCGATTTTACTCATATACGAATGTGACCTTACTTTTTTTATAAAACTATTATGTAACAAATTTCAGCTTGCTAGCACAACGCGTTTTCAAGTATTGCTAAGCCAGGCCGATAAACAAATAGACAGACAGACAGTATTCTGTGCATGTATTTTTCTTACCGTCTCTATTTCCATGCATTACAGAGGTATATATGAAAAAACTTTCGTCATAAAAAGCAAGTCATTTGGTTGCAGTAATTGCTTTTTTTTTCTATATTAAGAAATTGAGTTACCAATGAGATTCAAACAAAGTGGAATCGAGGCAAGGGATTTATTAGAAAAATGTCTGTATTACTTAGCAACAGGCTGAAAAAGCAGCTTTGAAAATAATATATCTGTGAAAAAATTGACCCTTGACGGGATTGTCACATTTAAAAAGGTACGTTCTAATATTTTGCCTTAGTTAGAGGTAAAAAAAGAACTCTTTCACATTTAATGACATCTTACAAAGCTCCTTTAAAATGAAGGAAAAAATAAATTACCAACGTGATGGTTTTAATAGAAAACACGAGACACACAGAATATACTATTGCATGTTATATGTATTTAGGTCTTAGGAGAGACGAAACGTCTTTTACTTATTTTATGACAGGAAACTTCCTGTAATACTTGAAGCAAGTAGTAGCTTCGTTTAAGTATAATCAGTGAGGTAAAAATAAAAAATAAATTTTTAATGTACTGTGTAGGTATGTATTTGAATTCTTATCAGAAAATGTTAAATGTAAGGAAGCAAGAAACTCCTTCTATCTACTGCAATTGTTTTACTTTAAGTGTTGCAACTTTATGATGGCATCTATATAGCCCAAGGCAGAAGATTTGATATTCTCAAGTAAATGAGCATACGATATTGAAAAGAAAAAAAAATGTTTGTTCTCCGTAAACTGCATTTTCGAGATATATATTCCGTTCCATTTATTTAAGATGAGATTGGAAAAACTGTTCTAATTTCGGTTCAGTGTAAAAATATTAGAATTAATTGAACTTACCAATATCGGATAATTTACCTGAGTCGAGTTATGGCTATCGAATCTGTGAACATAAGAGAAAAACGTATGAGAAATAGTTATATAAATTAAAGAAAATATTTGTAGTCGCCTTAACAAGATTTTCGGTTAAGAAGAAAAAATTGAATTTTCTTTGATTAGAATTTTATTTGAAGTTTATGTAGCTGCATGTACATAAGCAGTTGATTATTTCAAAACTATAACTACGCCCAACTCAGCTGTATAACTAACTAAAATTGTGGAGAAACGTCTTATTATTGTCATATAATATTTTATAATTTTATTCAATTACAATTATTGCATGGAAATTAAAAATAATTTTTAATGATATTTCCATAATCGTAATTTAAAGTTTTTGAAAAATAGCTGCAATTAAAAATGTGTAATTTTTATGGAATTATATAGTTTCAAAAACAATAAAAAAAGTACACCAAACAAATAAGTTTACATCTCTGGATGATTATGAGAGAAATCAAGGAGGTAGACAAACTATTTTTTTGTACAAGGTAGCTTGGATCCAGTATGGGATCACAAAATGTTTTAATATGCAAAAGAATAGTTCCTGGAACTATGAAAAAATGCTATGTACGAAAAGGTTATACCAGAGACAACTTAATACTCCGTATACGGAGTATTAAGTTATCTCTGTTTATACGATATGCTTGTATAATAAGCTGGTGCTAAACCCCTTGTTATTTAACAATACTGTATTTTCAGCACGTGCGTAACTGAACAGTTGCTGTTGAACCCTTTACAAGCCACATGTGTGATGTTATCTTTGGTGGATTATGTTAGTGTAGCGGTATGTTAAAATCAGAGCGAGCATAAATAAAGTTACTTTTCGATTTAATAAAAATTCATATGCAGGTTAGCTTAAGCACTCTAATTCACAGCTAAGCACTTATTTACAGTAAATCTAGAAGATTCTTCAAATTTATGACATTAATGTACTATTTAAATTACTAAATTTAAGCAAACAAAGGATAATTCGCAGATATATTCCATCTAACCCGAAGTGAAGGATTAACTGTCTTGAATTTATCCTATACAAGGCACTTTAATTTACTATTAAGCTATTATAAAAAAAAATGTTATTTACTGTGAAAATTAAATTTCATAACTTAATTAACAAAAGAAAAATTTATTAGCTTGATCACAATAATGTCACTAAATTGTATATATGTATATGCACATAATTCACCTTCAACAAAAAATCGCATATAAGCTTACTTTTACTGTAGGCAGATTGTAACCAATCTTCTCGATTTGCACAAGTAAAAACTCAAAGCCAAAAACAAGGAAAAAATTGAACTTAAATAAATATACCTGTAGTATGTTTGAGTAGAAGAGTCTAAGTACAGCTAGAGTATAAGCACATTCATGTAGATAGTCGGTAAGCAAGCCAGTTGTAAAACGTAACTCAATAATAATACATGGCGCAGTCGGTTGTCCGATAAAAGTACAAGTGAAAACACGTGCAAGTGAAACTACTGTGAAAAAATTGAAAAATTAGAGCCACAATAACAAATAAAATGTTAAATATTAGTGGATAATGCAAAAATAAACAGTTTATAATTAAATGGGAAGAGTGGCGAATGCATCAAAATCATTTATTGCTGATTATAAAAAACCACGAGGGCGGCCACCTAAGAAAATTAAAGTTGTGTATATGAAAAAAAAACGCATAATGGAATACGTGAAAAAAGTAGAGGAACTAAATTTGAAATCAGGAAATCTCGAAGAAAATTGGAAGTCCTTCTGGTAAAATTTTCAAATATTTGCCATAGCAATCAGCGTACAGATAGCGATATTTTTGAATGCTGCTGGACGCGATGCTACAGAAAAATTTTACGCAGTACTGAATTTATCAGAAGCCGATAGAAAAAGCTATAAAAAATTAACAGAAGCTTATGCCACCTTTTGTACAGGCAAGACCAATGAGGTCTACGAAAGTTTCGTATTCCATACACGAGTACAAGAATCGGATGAACCATTTGATACGTTCCTGATGGATTTAAGGCAATTAGCCACACGCTGCAATTTTTCAGATCCAGATCGAATGATAACGGACAGAATAGTCATAGGAACCAGAGACAAGAATTTGCAAAAAAACTTCTCGATACAGACAAATTAGAACTGCAGAAAACAATCGACATGGCAAGGTCAGCAGAGGTCACGAGTATGCAAACAGATAAAATGAACAACAACATGAGGAGCAGATGGAATGCTGTTAGTACTGTACAAAACAAATCAGGAAGTAGGCTAAGTATTGAAGATAAAAGAAGTAACTCTAATAATTATCGAACAAATAACTATAAGAGAATTGATTTCAAAAACGATAAAAATTCTTTTAGGAAATATAATGTAAAGGAGAAACAAAACAACATTGACTGTGCATCATGTGTAAAAAACCATGAAAGAAGAAATTGTCCGGCATACGGAAAAAATTGCTCGGTATGCAACAAAAAGAATCATTTCGCAGTAATGTGTAGAGGTCGATTAGTAAACGCAATTGAGAGAACGGCAAGTACAAGTAGTGATCGTGATAGTTTTAGAATTAACACAATCAAAAATAAAAATGAAAATTTAAAAATTGTTGAAGAGAAGGCATGGTATCAACTCGTAAAAATTGAAATAAATCTAATAAAATTTAAACTAGATACGGGGGCCCAAGCCAATATAATTCCATTGTTCATAATTCACACGTTATCAGGTTCATTTAAAATCAATAGGGAAGTAAGTAAATAAGAAGCATATAATGGTACAGAAATAAGAACAATGGGAACGTGCAGATTAAAGTGCATTATACGCAATCAAATAATAGATCAGGAATTTTGGATTACAGAAAAAGAAACAACTCCTATACTAGGTTTAGCGGCATGTGTCGAATTAGGCCTGATTAAAAGGATAAACAAAATAGGAAAGAAAGAAACAGCAGATTTATATGAAAAATATGAGTCAGTATTTGAAGAGTTAGGGTGCTGCTTAAACAATTTTCACATCGAACTGAAAAATTATGCAGTTCCAGTAGCCAAAGCCCCGCGAAGAATCCCTCTCACATTAAAAGAACCACTAAAAGTAGAATTGGATAGATTAGTACAAAGTGATATAATAGAGCCAGCAGAAAATGCATGTGATTGCGTATCAAACATAGTAATTGTAGAAAAGCCCAATAAGAAAGTGAGGTTATGTTTAGATTCAAAGTTTTTAAACAAGGCAATTAATGATAACTTCTATGAAATACCTTCGTTCGAACAAATAAAAGTGAATTTCTATAATAAAAAAGGCTTCTCAGTCTTCGATATGAAAGATGGTTATTTCAAATTAAGCTCAATAATGAATCTAAGAAGCAGTGCAGTTTCAGCACTCCATTTAGGTACTATTCTTTTGAGAGGTTGCCTTTTGTCCTAAAAATAGCTTCTGAGATTTTTCAAAAGGTAAATGAGAACAACTTCAAAGACATAGCTAATGTAACTGTATACATAGACGATCTTGTGATTGCGACCGAAACGGAAGAGGAGCATGATAATATTTTGGAACTAGTTTTGCAAAGGGCAAAAGAAAGAAATATGAAATTTAGTAAAGAAAAAGTTCAACTAAAACAGAAACAAATCAAATTTCTAGGGCACATAATATCAGAAGATGGTATTACGTTAGACAAAAATAGGATAAAAGCAATATATGAATTAGGGGCACCAACAAATAAAAAAGAGTTGCAAACTTTATTAGGCTTTATAAATTATAGGAGGGATTATCTACCAAATATAGCAGAGGTATCAACACCTCTAAGAGGGCTTCTAAAAATGAATGTGATTTTTCAATGGTTGAAAATACACGAAAATTACTTGAATATAATAAAAAAGATGATAAAAGACGCAACAGTTCTCAAACCGTTTAATGTGTCAGTGTCGTGTCCCAAAAGCAATCAATCAATAAAACCCAATAATTAACCGCGATAAAACTTTCTTCGAATAAAACAACGCTCGAATTTCGTGCACGTTATAAATCTTTATTTACTAAAACTTGACCTATCTTAACAATTACTATGTACGCCGCACCGAACGGAAACTTGACACCACTATGCAACGCGACGGCTCACTGGAAGAATAGAATATTACAGGCACTCGCCAGTCCAGTCATTGGTCTTTTATGCACCAATATTCGGAAGTAGACTTTACTTAACAACGCGGATGTAAACAAACGACAACAACCTTGCCGTTTGTTCTACCGGTTGCAGCACCTGAGTCGCTCAGTAGTAAACAATCGCTTTACATAATAATTACCATGCGAAGGTTAATTATTATTGTAATCGTCGATTGCTCCACTAAGCGCTCATCGCAGCCAGCTGTTAAGCTAATCAGCAAAATAACCGACAGTTGCAGAACAGTACAATGCGACGTTACTGTTTAGCAATTGCTAATTATTTCACTAAAATGCGCCCTTGGCTGCTGGAAGAATCTTCCGTATATTGGGCCATCACATCCCTTCCCCCTTGGAAAAACTAGTTTCCGCAGGGAACTAGATCTGGAGAGTGAAACAGTCTTAATTAACAACTGAGAATATTTTGTTTCTCGTTCGGTTCAGATTGTTTACATTTTCTTTACATACCTACTATCTAAATTGTCTAATCTTCCTTTTTCATTCCTTACATTTTTTATTTTTACAGCATTTCTCTTTTTATTTTCTTCTTACATTTAACTTCAATACTTCCTTTACATATTTAATTTCTTTCTTACTTTTATCTCATTTCTTTTTTATTGTGTTCTCACAACATCTCTATTTTCTCTTTTAGTTTATTTACTGTTTTTTTTTTTTACTAATTAACAACAATATAAATAACTGCATACTTGTGTTTTGTTTACATTCTTCTATTATATTTCTTTATTCTATTTTTTTACTTCACATGTCTTTTACTTTGAAACTTTTCCCACTTATCGTAATAAGTTATTTATTTCTATTACATTAAAATTGTATGTACCTATTGGACAAGAATTCATTAATTCATTTACACGTATTATCCCGTTAGAAAACATTGCTTACTACCTATAGGTATAATGACAAAATAACAAAAATAACAAAAATTACAAGTTTTCTTTTTACAAGTGTTTATAGCACTTATATATAACAAAATTACTTACACAAAAATTCTATCTAAGAGTATACTTTCTACGGGTGCCCAAAACTTCTCTAATTACAATACTATGGCTACTCTAATTGCACCATCTGCTTTCCGACGAGGGTAAATTTACTGTTTGCAGGTTTGGTATTCTTGACATGATGACTATATACTGGCCTCTGCTAGCTTGGATAACCTCTGATTTATTGACCCTTTTGACGGTTTTCCGATGAACGCTCGCACTTTTCACTTTTCTAACGTTTCAAACGGTACACTCTTTCTGATAATGCTGCTGGCACTTGATCTCCTTTAAATTTCAAATAAGATTTTACGGTGAAATGCTACTTTATCCCATTAATTATTTGGTAAGAGTAATTTCATCTACATTGCATTTCAGGAAACCATTACATCAGTTTGTAGGTTTTAAGATGTGATCATCATTTCAAGAAACATCTCAATGGAAATCGTTGCTCTGAGGGTCGGTGGTAGGACGGACTCATCAAAATGGTTTTTTTTAAAAAAAAATTCTTTTAAGTACGATGGAGTTCTCTCAATTATATTGAGAGTCCACGTGTACTTAAAGATTTGTTTTTTTTTTATATCTCAGGCTGTAGATTAGTAGGTATATATATATTACAGACCTCTCAGTATTAAATTATGCTCTCAGAGTTCCGTCAGGTTTCCTGATTATAGCTTTCCATTAAAAGTTTATCTAAGATGTAGCTATATTTTGGGACTTTTTCACTGCTGCTCCAAATTCGGTATCTATGGAGATAATATATGTGGACTTCACTGTTACAAGAATAGTATATATCTTGTTCATGTTCAAATGATTATTTCACTCATGTTCCGAGCGTAAATTTTCCGTGGATGTAACTATCCGAAGCTCAAAGACACCAGCGTACATATCCTTATCAGCTGCATCTTACTAATTTCTCGTTCTTCGCTCATACCCTGAGCTGCAGTAATGTTGATCCGTATCTACTATGGTTGATATATTCTTTCACTGATCCTTTCGTTCTGCTACCGCCTATGCTCTGGAAGCGTTGAATATGTAGATTTGACGATCTTACCTATAGTTATTTAAGCTTTGGCAACCACTTTCATTTTTCTCTATTCTACTATATACTATAATATATGTTTTAAATCTTTTCTTATAACTCTTGTTCAATTTAGCATTTTTTTTAACTCTTATTATATATTTTTTTTTTAAACTTCTCCTTAAATCTCTTATTCCTTTTAACTTTTCAATTTTTTCTTGACTCTTATCTTTAAAAATCTCTTCGTTTATTAATCAACATTTTTTAAAATATTCTTTTCCCTTATTTTCATTACTCTTTGGGTTTTTTTTATCTTTCTTATGCCTGATTGTTAGCTTTACATTTCTAAGTTTAAATCTTTATTAATTATCTTCACACGTTTCTTATTCTTCTAACTTTTTCTTTCTTGGTTCTTTTTCAAATTTCTCTTTCTTTTACATATCTTATTTATTTTTTTCAAAAAAAAATCTCTATTTCTTCCTTTTTATTCAATTTCATTCTCTTTTAAAATCTCTATTTATTTAAAATTTTCAAATTGCCATTATTCAATTGCTCTCTCTCTTTTTTCTTAAGACATTTCCTTACCTTTGTACCTTTTATTTTATAGATTTACCTTACATTGGATCCACTTGGTTACCTTTTTATATACTTTCCATATTTTCCGGCTCATTTTAAACTCCGCTCATCGAATTTCTTCTGAAATTGGAGGGAATTTTTTTGACATTTCTGTGGTTAAGCTCCCCGATTCCTGGGTCATAACCGTTACCTACCTTGTATAGACTGGCCAAGCTAGGCGTGATATTCTTCATATCGGTCCTACTTCGCACCGGTGCTATCGTACCCGTTTGCAAGCTATATTTTTGTAGCCTTACTTTACCTTTTTGCGGCAAGATCCACTGAGATCGCCGTCGGCTGTAATTGTTCTTATGATTCCATGCAGGTCGTCTGTAAAATTTGCGCGGTCCTATTTGCCCGTGCGAGGAATCAGGATTTTTTACAAAATAGGCTGTTGCATTGGCGATTCTTACGAATGCATGGTCATCCTCCAGCCTATTTCTACTGTACCCTTTATGTTCCGGTTGTCTCCTCCCCTCACTAAATTCGTCGACACTTACATTATGAAATAACGCACTATCATAAGCTGTGGACAAAGTCTTCTCCCATAATTGTGCCCCGAATGGCTCCTCCAATATGGGTTTACTTTTCTCTCTCTGTCCTAAAGATTTCTTTGCATTGCTTGCTATTTTAATGTTATTCTCCTCTATCCTGGCCTGAAACGGACTTCCTTGACTGCTACTTTGCCAAGCTGTGGGTCCCACACGTGCACAAGCTGCAACACTTTTACCAGAGGCACTTGCCTCGTTGCCTTTTCCAGCACCTTGTACCCAAAGTTTCCTATTTACACAGTCAATAATAACTCTGTCACTGAGGAAATCCATTCCAAGGATACCATCAGCTGGAATCGAGTCGGTATCACCAATGACGTTAAAATTGCATTCTTGCTGACCGTTGTCTATGAACAACTTCGCCTCACAGGTGCCTGTGGAACTCCTGGTAAATCCAAAGAGTCCCCCAATTCTTATTTTCTGGTGTGTATTTATAGCTGAATCTCTTTTTATTCTAGCGCCCTTGAT
This sequence comes from Dioctria linearis, assembly GCA_963930735.1. NCBI lineage: Eukaryota > Metazoa > Arthropoda > Insecta > Diptera > Asilidae > Dioctria > Dioctria linearis. Next base: position 221,507,363 of record OZ005742.1, read on the forward strand.
TAAGCTACAGGTGGAACCAGTGTCAATGAGAAGTCTAAACTTACCTTCTAACGCTATGTCAGATGGCACTGTGATCACAAATTTACTTCTTGAATTCAATTTTTCACTTTTTTTCTCTGCTAAATATTTCTTAAGGCAGTTCTCCGCGTAGTGGTCCCATGTACGGCAGAATTGGCAATAAAGCCCCTCTCTTCCTGAATGGAGTTCATCTTGAAGGCTAGCTGCACAGTTTGCCACTCTGACGTGATGAATTCGGCAATTGGATTCCTCGTGTCCATATTCCTGACATTCAGTACAGGAGGGTACTTGTTGGCACTCTCCCGCAAAGTGTCCACGCTGTCCGCATTGAAAACACTCAATAGATCTGGGAGGTGTTCTCCTTGTCGAAGATGCTTGGTATCTTCCTGATGACACTGGCCCTGTTCTGTGTAAGAATGGTCTCGAATTCTGTCTAGGCTTTTCGCTGCTATATTTCCCCGTTGCCCATCTGTTTGATGCATTTTCTGTGCTCGGCTGTCGGTTTTCTTGCCATATTCCTAATTCTCTCACTTGAAGCCTTTTGGCATCCTTTTCAAAATAACTGGCTTCCTCTCTCACTTCTTCCAGTGACTGAAATTTACGCCCTGTAAGGTACACTTGCGTGAGTCTACTCATCACACCCGCTTTGAAAGTAGCTACAATATCGGCCTCCAACTCGGTTAGTAGTCCCTTCTCCCCTCCCGGGTATTTGGCCGAGACAGCCTCCTTAATTTGATCGCGCAGTTCTTTCATTCGATCTGCAAACTCCCTGATGTCCTCTCCAGGCCTCTGTCTACATGCCAGCATTTCAATCCGCAATTCACTGAAAGATTTTCTCGGCAAGTATGCAGTTTTTATCGCTTGCTGCAAAGACTTGAAGTCCTTCGGCTCCTGAGAACATATCAGGTAATATGCATTATCGGATAAGCGGTACTTTACGCATTTAATCAAAATGCTTTGCTCCGCTGGTTCCAGCCTGTCGTGCAAGTCCTTACTGCAGCTGAGGAAGCGAAATACCTCCTTTGGCAACTTTGGTGTCCTTTCTCCCGAAAACATGGGAATATATTTGGACACCATATCCATGATTTTCTCAAATGTATCTGCCATTTTTTCCACTTTTACCGATTTCTTATATTTTAACTTTAACAGTTTTTATCTGCAAGAAAGAAGCATTATCCTAAACTCAATCACTCAATCAATTACTTTAGGCTGAAAAGTAAATGGAGTAGCTAAAATTAATGTTAAATAAATGGCGAAGCCAAATGAGGCTTTGCACCTATTCAATTAACGTAATATTGTTTAAGAAAAAATGGAGCAGCTAAAAAAAAAGCATAACTCCCAAAAATAATAAAAAAATGGAGCAGCTAAAAAAGCATAACTCCCAAAAATATCAAAAAATGGAGCAGCTAAAAAAGCATAACTCCCAAAAGTAAAAACACAACAAACACAATACCTGTATTACAGCAACACTTAAACTTTTACCGGCTGCGCCAAATTGTCGTGTCCCAAAAGCAATCAATCAATAAAACCCAATAATTAACCGCGATAAAACTTTCTTCGAATAAAACAACGCTCGAATTTCGTGCACGTTATAAATCTTTATTTACTAAAACTTGACCTATCTTAACAATTACTATGTACGCCGCACCGAACGGAAACTTGACACCACTATGCAACGCGACGGCTCACTGGAAGAATAGAATATTACAGGCACTCGCCAGTCCAGTCATTGGTCTTTTATGCACCAATATTCGGAAGTAGACTTTACTTAACAACGCGGATGTAAACAAACGACAACAACCTTGCCGTTTGTTCTACCGGTTGCAGCACCTGAGTCGCTCAGTAGTAAACAATCGCTTTACATAATAATTACCATGCGAAGGTTAATTATTATTGTAATCGTCGATTGCTCCACTAAGCGCTCATCGCAGCCAGCTGTTAAGCTAATCAGCAAAATAACCGACAGTTGCAGAACAGTACAATGCGACGTTACTGTTTAGCAATTGCTAATTATTTCACTAAAATGCGCCCTTGGCTGCTGGAAGAATCTTCCGTATATTGGGCCATCACAGTCAGAAGAGATAGCCATACAAACAGATGCATCACAAAATAGTCTAGGATGTTGCCTTATGCAAGCGGGACAACCTGTGTGCTTTGCTTCGTGTAGCCTTACAGACACAGAAAGAAACTATGCTCAAATTGAAAAAGAATTTTTAGCTGTTGTTTTCGCATGTAATAAGTGGCATAGACTTATCTACGGGAGAAAAATAGAAATACAGACGGATCACAAACCATTGTTGTGTATAATCGAAAAAGAATATAACAAAATTCCATCACCAAGACTTCAATGAATGAAGTTAAAATTAGAAAAATATAATTTGAAATTCAGGTACGTACGGGAAAATTTTTTATACATAGCAGATTGTTTGTCAAGAATAGTGCACAATAATGAAGTAAAGGAAGAACAAATTAAAGAGTTGTCAGAGTAAGTTCACACAATCAATGTAAGTGATGAGAAGAAAAAACAATTACAAATAAAAACAGAAAAAGACTCCTTTCTAAAAAATTTGAAAAACTTGATATTATGAGGGTGGCCAAATGAAAAAGTCGGTTTCCGAAGAGCTAAGGTATTTCTGGAGATTATGAAATGATCTTACAGTTAATGAAGAACTAGTATTCGTAGAAGATAGAATATACATACCAGAAACGTTACGGAAAGAAATATTAAATCAAATTCATAGCTCACATTTAGGGATTGAAAAAACAAAACAAAGAGGAAGAATGTTATTATATTGGCCATCTCTAAATTCAGATATCGAAAAACTTATTACATAATGCAACGTGTGTCAAAAATACTGAAATAAAAATCGCAAAGAACCATTAATGAATCATGAGCTTCCAGGAGCTCCATTTCAAAAGATTGCATTAGATGTAATGGAAGTCAGTGGAAACAATTTTTTAATATTAGTAGACTTACTAAATATTTGGATATCATACCGTTGAAGGAGAAAACAGCTCAGGCTATTTTAACAAAGTTAGAGGTAATCTTTTCAATACATGGATTACCATTAGAGATTATAGCAGATAACATGCGTTTTTCATCCTATGAATTCAAAAAATTCGCAAAAGGTTTAGGTATAAAAATCACAACAAGTACTCCCCTATATCCTCAATCTAATGAATTAGCTGAACGGTTTGTAAACATATCTAAAAAATTAGTAACAAAATGCACAGAAACAAATACTAAGTTGTGGTTGGCATTACTGGAACATAGAAATACTCCTATTAAAGGAGCACATCTCTCTCCTGTCCAAGTACTAATGGGCAGACAAGCAAGAACACTAATACCTGGCAAGGTAGAAAAATTTAAAAATGTGAAAATGCAGGAAGAAATAGAACCGATAATAAAAAGAAAAAATTTAAGAAACAAAAATGTTATGATAGGCAAGCGAAAGTTAAAGTAGATATAAAAGAAGGAGATAACGTGCGGATAAGGGATGGAAGGTCTTGGTACCCTGGAACAGTAAAAGAAAAACATGAATCACCACGTTCATACATAGTTCATACGGGAAATATAGTAAGACGAAATTCTATCCACATTAAAAAGAGGATGCCATTGTATTGATTCACCTCAAGAAGAGAAAAGGTATACTATGTCTGTTAAAAAAAAAAAAAAAAAAAAAATTAATTGTAAAAATTAGGTAATGATAATAACACAGTTGAATTTTAAAGATAAGCAATGATGGATTGATGTGTATATAGCTTGAAAGGGAAGGTGTAGTATGTATGAGTAGAAGAGTCTAAGTACAGCTAGAGTATAAGCACATTCATGTAGATAGTCGGTAAGCAAGCCCGTTGTAAAACGTAACTCAATAATAATACAAAACCTGAACTGCTTTAACTCGAAAATTTTAAGAGAGCGATCCATTCAAATGCTCGGCCTTATATAGGGTCGGAAACGCCATTTTTTTGTGTGGAACCAGCAACCATATTTAAAATTACTCAGAATGTGTTATTTTTTTATCAGTTCTAATTTATTTCATTCGATGAGGAATATTAACATCTACTTTTTCCATTAGAAAATTTCCATCTTTAATTAAATTGATCGAATAAAACTTTAAATTGTGCTATAACATGGCGCAATTAAAACCTTGTCGTCAATGCTGAGAGTATTCGATATATGAGATATCATAAATTAGTGAATATGTTATAACGCCGCCGCCGCGCCGCCATCATGTTTTTCGTTAAAAAATACCCCGAATTCATATGCCATATGTTGGCAATGCATGAATTCTGACAGTTCAGCGACATTAATAGTGTGCTGCTAAAGGCTGAAATACAATGACTGCGCCACGCATTTGTCGACGCCAAAATAATTTTCGAATATATGTTACGACATTAGGGCATAGCAAATGCTGCGATGCGATAATGCCGTCGTCAAAAAGTAGAGCAAATTTCTAAAATTATCGTTGCGCAGTGCGATATTTGAGTTTGACAGTTCGTATGTTGGTACATTTCACGTACTTTTCTTTCAAAACTGGTATACCTCATATAAGCTTTAATGTAACCTATACTTGTTCTTAAAAAATGTAAAAAAAAAGCCATAGACATCACAAAACACCAAAACTCAACTCAACTATCTTGCAATGACGACGAATAATGTCGCATTCATTGTATTACGTCTGCGACAAACGACGACGCCAATTGGCGTCGACAATTTCGTGTCGCATTCATTGTATTTCACGCTTAAGACTGTTTATTTATTTAATTTATTCATGTTTTCTTTTAATTTCAAATAATTTCATGATGTATGTAGGTACATGGGTAACTTTGCTTCGTGGGAGGAATGTATCCAGTGGGCTTCCCTGGATTTGAATTTAAGTTAAGTATTTAAAATTTATTTGAAATTTTCTAATTCTTTTTTCTTTCTTTTCAGCTACATTCATCGATGAACACTATTTCCATTGAACATTTTATTTTATTTTTCCATATAATTTCCTCCAACCCCAACATACCTTGGTCAAACGATTTTGATGCTTTGTGGTTAAAATACTCAGAAACGGCAGAATGGGCATTTCTATCAGATGAAAATCGCATGTATTTGAGCTGTCATTTTTAAAGTTTAGAAACAGGAGGTAGTCTGCTGTATACAGATCTGATCAATATGAGGGATGGTTGAGTCAAACCAAGCGCAAGGCTTAAATAGCAGTTTGGAATGGTGGATTGTCATGAAGAGCAGGATACTTATTAAGGTCATGTCTCTTATTGATGGTGACTGCATAAAATTTTTAAATTTGTCTAACGTAATGAAAATTTGCGACAGTGGCTTTATTTGGCAACTGATCAATATACAATACCTATACCTTCGGCATTCCAGAAAATAGTGATTATAATATTGCCTGCACTGGGTTGAGTCTTGAACTTGATGGAATCACGTTCACCATTATAGCTCTGCTTTGCAGTTAACTTTACTCATGTCGAAATGTTTAGAGCCTCTGTTTTTCTTAGTCAAGATTTTGAATTTTTTGAAAGATTTGATCAGTAGTCACATCGATTGGGAAATACCTAGATAATTTATAGTTTCAACAAAATATCGCAAATGGCGCAGAAGTTTTATCTGTGGCCTATAGAAAGGGAGCCTGATGAGAACTTTTCAATGGTAAGCTTGCGAAATTTCATTAGTATTACTAACGATAAACATAATAAATAATAATAAGTATTTTTTTCAAAATTATCTGTTTATAATCAGCATCTTCTAAAAGCTGGACATACTGACTGCAATTGCAGCCAGATACACACTTGATTAAGCAATGCATAACTGAAAGAATTGTAAATTTGTTTAACGACAAGCACCACAGTTGCTTCTTACCGGTGTAAGGAAATTTTGGTTTGCAGAGATTTTTCAGTTGTGTGTCGGAAAAGGGATTGTGGAAGAGTTTGCCTAAGGACACATCGTACTCAAAACTAATCGGTTATATGAGAAGCTATCGTTTTTGAATGGCTGCCTTTTTTTCCTCATCCTATTTATACCTTTCTAACCAACACTTCAGAGAATAGGACTCAGAGAATTCTCTGGTGCTTCATTAAACATGTTTTTATAGTTGAAATTTTAAATTAGGTTACACTACAAACCGTATAAGTTTAGCTAAATTGCGTAGGTTTAAATGCTTCCAATTATACTAACAAACTTTTTCTCACCTTCTTTGCACTTTATGTTTTTTTTTCTTGTTTATCTTTTCTCATACTATCCCCGACCATATTTTGTTTGTTTTTTATAAATGAGAAATTTCATTTCCTTTGCAGAAAGCATCAATTTATTGCCTTATCACAATATAATTTCACAAGAAAATTTTTCCTTGGGACCGGGAATATGGTGTGACGGAGCCGATAAAACCAGCAACTTTTACTAACATTGCAGGTACTACGGCCTCCATTGCCTATAATATATGTATGTGTGAGCGGAGTACCGATATACATATATATATAAAGCAAAGGATTGGTAAAAACAAAAGCCCCTGGTGGCGGGGAGGGGCGTTGTTGGAGAAGAGATAAATTTATTTGTTCACTGAACATTAACACGCAATTTATAGAAATAAAAATAAAATGGAGGCATGAACTTTTTCATACTTGATATTGTTCAATAGACGTAGAACCGCAGTAGTAGGTACCGTCACTCGGGGTGAAGTCGGATGATGTTTACCCTTTTTTGTTAATAAAAATTACAATTTTCAGAAAAAAATTATTTAGAATCTCGTATGTCTCTATTGTCAAATTCCATAGTAGAACCAAGTAAATTTTCATTCCTCCCACCGCTGTGATCTCTTCCGCCCCTATGTGTGGGGTAAAGGCGGACGACTATATATTAAGCGTTAAAATTGTCTTAGCTTTTATTCGTAGAAAACATGTAAATTTATATTCAAAAACATAAAACGTAAACATAAACAAGAATTCTGGTGATAATAATAAAACAACTCATAACTGATAATATAACATTAATGTAAAAAATATCTTAGAAAATATTTTTACTCTATTTTAATATTTTTCAATGAAGACAAACGCTGGAAGTGATATCTTTGACGCCTTAAATCTTGAAACTTAAATATTTTCAGGATTTAATCTTCCTCTATAACGCTTTCGTTCGTCTGTCGGATATGTAAAATATTCCCCCACTTTTCTGATTTGTTTTTTCTTAAGAAATTTACTAAAAACGTACTTTTATTTCTTTGTTACATAACTTCGATAGCACAACCAACATAGTTTTTTATGGTTTTGGTTTTTGAACAATAGAACTTTACTACTACGAAAATACCTACTTCTATTGCAGAGTCAGCATCATTAGTATCACTTTGGTTTTGAAGGAATATATTTTCATTATCTTTATCTTGCATTTCTACCGTTTCTTCTTGATCACACTCAATCTCACATTCACGTTTTTCTTCAAGCTCTTCATCTCCGCTTATATCTTCTAAGCTATCTTGGTCTCAGTATCAGATGTCTTCATATACCTTAAGGAAATTCCATTGCCAGCAGGCACTTGCAAATTTTTTCCAAGTGCCTTCTTAAAGTCCTGAGTAACTGCTAGTCTACCTTCCTGCAGAAATGTCGTCAGGGTATTGGCCCAATGTTCCTCATTTACACTTTCGTTTTCCTTTCTTTCAGGATCAGGTATTTCCTTGAGAACATCATCTGGTGACAACGGATCAATTCCACAGGCTCGAAAGCCAGACTTGATGTTCGTTTCTATATTTTCGATCTTTTCGATTGCTTTCTTTAAAAGCGCAGGGAACTCCGATTTGTGAACACAACCTCTGTTTTTCATCTCTCATTCAGCAATCACAGATCGCTAGACCTTTTTAAATGGGCCGAAAAAAGACGCGTCTAACGGTTGTAGCATATGTGTTCCATTCGGTGGCAATAACACAAAATCAATATCATTCGGCTCGCAACACCGTAAGACATGTAGCGAAGTGTAATCTGCCAAGATGTTGCCCTTTTTTTCCTGAAAGCTTTCGTACAATAGAGAATCTAATCGAACCAATCGTCAAAGGTCATAGAATCAAACCAACCGGTTTTGGTGCGGTTATAAACAGCACCATCAGAACCACCTTCTATCCAGGTTGGATACAAATGTATAGACTTGTAGACTACATCTGGGGGTAGAAGTACACCCGATCCACTATCGGCCATCATGACCAAAGTGCTGAATTTGCAGGAGTCTACTATCCTTTTTACTCTGTTTGATTCTCGTCTACGTAACACTTTTATTTAACCGGGATCATCCGTGAGATTGCTTTCATCGTAGTTTATAATGTTTGATGATGGAATATTTTAAATTATTTGTCCAAAATTTTCGAAATAGGTCTGTATTTTTTCCTTCGTAATATCTCCTCTCGATCGCTTGATATTTTGGGCAAATCGTTCAGTTAAAATATTACTGCGACGGAGAAATTTATGAAACCAATCTATTCCAGGATTACTATTTTTACATTTCTTTATCTTTTCTCCTTTTCTCTCGACATACCCTTTAACTAGCAATCTCATATCTTGCCTTGTAGGATGAAAACTCCACTCGCAGAATTTTACAATTCCTTTGGCCAAAATTCTTTCTTCGTCAACAGAAATTACACATTTTCCACAATGTTTCTTACTTCTTCTTCTCCTCATCATATCATGTCATGTATATTTTGGTACTCTGCAGCTTGCCTTAAACTTGTCTTGCCTTTTTTGATATCATCGAGTGCTTTAACTAAGTTTTCTTCAGTATAATTCATGAAAGTAATTCCGATTTTCTTTTTGTAACATTTAACCATGCTGTCCGTCTTCCCCCCTACAAAATGTGTTTTTCTACAATAAGGCAATTATTTAAGCGAAAAACAAACATTTAAAAAAAGTGTTGTTGTGAATTTACTGAAGATAAACCACATGACAAGGAATAACTCACTTCGCTTTTCCATTTTTAATATTTCCTTGTATACAACAGTTTCTTTTCGAGTTATCAAATCCTAATGAAAATATATTATTTATGTAATCCTTACTTACTTGCTCCACGAAGAATTTGTTCAGAGAAAATGTACGCCCAACGCATTCAACTTGTACTGAAGAGAATATGTCGGTCGTTTTATACTTAAGCGTCGCGGTATATGCCCTTTAAATAAAACGTGAACCAATACCTTTCTGTCCGAGTTCACCCCACAGTCCGACTTCACCACAAGTGACGGTAGGCCTTAAAGTTCATGTTAACTTCGATTTAAACGTTTCGGTGTTGTTATTGAAGACTATTTATGAGGTTATGTTTGCTACATATTTTTCAAAATTTGTCCGAAAACAGTTTGTCGGAGGGAGGAAATTCGCATATTTAGCCCAAAAGTACAAATTGAAATTCTAATTCAGAAACCCTATCTGAATATTTCCAACCAATTTTTATACCTACTTTCTATAATTTATGTAGGATCAAAGCAAGAACGTGTACAGGCATTTGCTCTACGGTGGGAAGGGTTGGGGGGGGGGGGGGGGGGGTGGCACAAATTAAAACTATGTAATTAGAACAATTAAAATTCGGGAAGAAATAAAAATAAATCAAAACAAATCAAAGAAAAATAATAAACCATAGCCTACATTTCACACATCGATTACTTGTTATATATGACTTAGCGACAGGTTACATATGAGCACATTATTAACAATGTTATATTATACATAGAGTAATGAAATAAGAGACTGAATGAATTTGAGACAATATAAAGTTTGATATACCTGTCAATAATTTTAAACAATATGGAAAATAACTATGCGCTGCACATAAAATAGTATTGTACACAAACTAAGATACAATTAATAATACGACCTAAGCTGGAGAAAGCTAATTCCTACACTCAGAACATATTGACCAAAGCTGTTATAAAATATTTTAAATATAAAGATTGGATAGATTTACTTCAAATCTATAGGATTTTGTTGAGATTATAACGCATTTTAACAAACAAAAATTCGTGAAACGTTTTCGTAAACAATGGAAAAGTTACAATTGGTCTAACTAAGACCAAAAATATTATACCTAAAGTGAGAGCCCAAGTTCCTTATAGCAAGATTAAGAACGGGTTGTCCGAATTTAGTAAATTTTTCTGATTTTATTTACTATTATTATGAAAACACCAAATTTCATCTGTTTAGGTCCACGGGTTATACAGCAGTGCCAAATTATGTATATAGTGAGAAACGAATTTTTTTATGGCAACCCTACGAAAGAGTTGCCCGATTTGTTCCATTTTAGAACTTAAATTTATATTTATTTTATAAGCCCGTGTGTAAAATGTCAGCTCTTTAAGTGAAGGCGTTCTCGCATTGCTGTACCTGGATTATTTCTATGTCTCACACAAAGAATGACATACTTAGTATATCCTATAGATTACATCTAGGTTATAAAAAAATGAAGTGATATAAAATCACGGTTAGGGAACTCATCAAAGCTATAGATGACTTAGTGCGGGAGAATATTTATTTGTCCAGTTGAGAGTCATTCTTATAGTCGGTTATGTAGTCGTTTGCTGTTATTTTCTGAAGAAGATAAGCAAATCTCGTAGCAAATTGTGTCGCTTGCGCGAAAAAAATACGAAACATATAAGTATGTCATATACGAGTTTTCACGCGCTAGTAGATTTAAAGATGAAAATAACTAGAGAGAAGCATTCATCACCTCCAGATGAGGTTTGTTAGCTAACTCCCAAAGTAATAATTGAGTTCATCAAGATGCTAGATTTAGCCTAACCATTTCAGAGGAGTACTCAAAAGGTAGCCTCTGGTCGTGGTAACTGCAGACTCCTAATTGCTTAGTCATTCATATCCTTAATGTTAACCTTAAACTTGTATATATTATGCTGGAGATCTATTGAAACAATATAGGGATGGCGTTAGCATAATACCTACTTATTAAAGAAACCAATCAATCTCATTACCTGGTCATCAGTTGCCCAAAGGATTATAAATAATACCACACCCAACAATGCCTAAATTACTTCCGAAATAGAAGTGAATTCTTGTCTTTAACACAAATCTTGCAGATAGTAACATTCCATAAGAATCGGCTAACCTCATCAGCATAACTTTAAAATAAAAATAGCGAATTTCCTGCATGTACATAAATTTCAAACTAATCGTCACCCAACTTGAACGCAATCAATTAATTCGGTGAAATTCCTAAGGACCACATCAAAGTACAAAATCCGTTGTTATCAACGTATGTAGCTGACGTTATTTGTTGAATGTTGTATGGAAGTAGTTAGTTCATTCCGTTGGCAAGCGAAATTTTCCAATTCTCTAAATTTGTGGTTTTACGTTGCCTGACGAGTTACTAATTCCATAGCAACAAGGATGACTTACCACCACACACACTCTTTCTCTCTCTGACCACCTTTATGGAGTGGAAATTTGCTATTTATATTTCAATTCCATTTCGTTAACAATGATAGAGGATTGATTTATGGGTGAATCAGAAGATATGTTAATTGCTCCGGATTTCAATACACCACAAGTATGTATTTAGGATATTAGGATACAGTATGTCAATTGTAGTTTTTCTCTCAATTTTTTTTATTTATATTAAGCTTTTCGCGTTAAATTTGATATCTTTTATTGAAATTTAATGGAATTATGTAAACCACGAAAATGATTATGTCATATTTCGTACAATATATAAAGCCGAAAATTTACATGGGAACATTCATGCTATAAAAGAAATAGTCTAACAAAAGAATCGACAAAAAAAAACGGTTATTAGTGATTATTGTGAAGGGGGTGCCCAATGATCCAAATCACAGCGATAAGGTCAATACATCAATATATTGTCCTGTAAAATATATTGTTAAGCGATGACCCTGAAAACAAAATTTAAATAATTTCATTCCAACTTAAATTGCATTCAAAATTCATTCTCCCTTATTATAGTGAAATGGAATTAAGAGGAGTCAGTTCCAAGATTTGCATGTTTCAGAAAAATGACTTATATCTCAAATTAAAGGTACCGAATAGGACTAATAAATAACGTCGAGGAAAATGGAAAAATGTACTGCTGTAGCTCGGATACTGGTAAAAAATGCTTAAAGTTTTTTAAATCAAATTCCTATTAGCGGGTAATCTCTTTTCTTTAGATTGTGACTATTTTAGGAAGAGAAAGCCTAGATCTGTAAATACCGTCGAGTTTTTCATTTTTTGTGGCGCTTTTTTTAATTATTTGACTCTAATAGTCTTGTTTTTTCTCTCGATATTTCACCGAAGAGAAATTGCAATTTTTCGTTGAAAGTTATAGAAATACAAAGCAAAATAGTATATTTAACAATTATGTCAAAAAAAAAATTTAGGAGAACTAATTCTCGTTAAAAATTTTCAATTTCCTTCAACTGCAAATTTTCATTTTCGTCTTAAATTGTCGCATGTTAGGTTTCTGTCTTTTACACTAGATGTCTCGAATGTGACGTGTGGTCTATGTCTAGGGTAATTTTATATAAATTTTCTCACTTTCACTAAAACCGACTCGTCCGGGGTTTGAAATCACCTTAAATGTTAAGCAGAAGTTTGATTATTCAACAAGCACCGTACATACATACATATATAATTTTAATTCCTCCATTATAATTGCATGTACATACATACAGTTATTCTTGCCGACTTAGAATTAAAATTTTAAGACGACAACAGGCATATCAGTTTACAGGCTCTCGATGCAATTGGATTGCATCAAAACTTTTTCGCATTTTCTCACGAACGATTTTTCAAAGTCGCTTTCATGGGTACCTGGGAGCAGTTAATCCAAACCCCCAGGAGATTTTTTTTATCCAAACCAGTCGACTGGAGAGCGATAAAATAGTCTTATAATAGTCTTATAGTTTTGTGAGTCCAAAGGACCATTTTTTAATATATAAAAGAATATCATTATTAGTTTTTTGAGTCCAGCGGGTAAATATTTATCTAAACAAATAATTCATTCGACTATTCTAATAAAAGAAAATCTTTATTCAAAAGATATATTCTCTTCTTTTGGTTGATTCGGAGATGGAAGATGTTCTATTAAATAAATAGCCAGAGAATCCGGGAGACATTCTTCTATTAAATAGATAATTCTGCGAATTTGTTAAACAAAAAATTTCGTGAACCCGACAACATTTGCTTTGTTAACCCATCTTGGGAGTGGATCTAAGATACTTTGATCGACCGTTTCTCCGCGCTACACCCTGCAGTAGGAGCGGTCGAGACCCAACAATAAGATTATGGGCCAATTATTATTGTTATTTTTTTTTACAAAATACCCTATGCGCGGAAGTTTACCCCAATATTTTATTACATTGGAAAAGATTCATAAGATTTTTATTTGATTTTTGACACGTTTTACTTGATTTAATTTTATTATTAAAGAATCACCCTATTTCATATTACTTTCGTTAATGCTCCGAGCTAAGAAAAACTGGGAAAAGCTCCTTCTTTCTGAGAATGGACTTTAAAAGATCCTTTTTCACAAAATCAAACACATGTTAAACTTGAACTATTACTCACATATAATCAAATAAATATTATATTAATAATTGAACTCTAGTTTTAATTTATTTTGCTAGATTTTTACGATTTTTCAAATCTATCATCCGGATCGAAGGATCAAATAATAAGCTGCGAAGTTCAAATAAAATGTAAAGAGTTCACGTTCAAGAAGGAACAGCAGACTAGTTTTATAAGAGTTCTGTGGCACTATTGACTGCTCGAGAGGTCTTAAAGATCTGCGAGTTTGGAATTTTTCTTGGGAGGGAGGGAGCTTTCAGGTTTGAACCCAGGTGAAGAACGGTTTGTGTTGGGGTTTGCTGTGTGCACCGCCTAAATGTAGGCAAAAGATTCGCTATACTTAGATGAGGTGATGGCATCTGTGGAGAATTGTTGGAAGCGTTGTGTCTAACCTAAGGTTTGTGGAGAGCTTTTGCACGTTTAGCTCGTGGTAAGGGTGCTGTCATCTGTGGGGAAGGGATGCTAAGGCGTTGTTGTACCTGGCTCAGTGTTTTAACTTCTTTTACGGCTAATCGGTGGTAGATAGTGCCACCAGGAGAGTACGTTTCTGATTAAATTAAAAGCAGACACTAAAACATACAAAAAACGTGTTTTTTCACTGTAGCCTCAGCTATTCACGAAACTATGTAGATTCGAAACATAACCCCCTTTCCGCTGGATTTTCGCCCCCTTCGGAAATACCTTAAAATTGTCACATTTGCCAGGATGACTCAGCATTTTTTATTGCGAGATTTTCTAAAAGGCCATGAGTTTAATTAAGCCAACACACATACATATTCGAACACACTACGTCATAATAAGATATTTTCTACCAGGCGATATTCAGTGTTGCACCATGTTACGAAATGCATAAAAAAAGCTAATGTAGGTAGATATGTTAGCATAGATAAGTAATGGAAATTCGTTAATGCTTAATATTTGCTCTTCAGGTATAATGACTTAACACAGCCGATTAACAAATTCGCACAGAGCCGAGTAATGTAAACAAATTGAGCGATTTGTGTTTTTTTTAAATGAAAGATTCACAATTTCTTTATCTGAAAAAAAAGCAAAAAAAAAACTGATATTAATTTGTAGGATATGTTGTCTTAGATGAGTAGTGGAAGCTGATGAATAAAACAACAACAACTATAACGTAAGTTGTCGATGAAAAAGCTTTTATTAACGAGAGTGATCATTGATGTTCGATATCTGATCATGTCTGCTTGGGGTGGTAAGAAACATGAAGTAATGGAAATTAAAGCCTTATGAGAAAATTGTCGGTAGTCATATGGCTGGTAATATGATATCGCCTTTTACATTCGAACAGCCAAGTAAAATATTTATGTTTTTTGTATCCAGGAGTATGTATTGAAAAGTCTTAAGTTTTACGATTTTTTTTTATTGATATTTATTCACATCAATTTCTTTATGTTTAGCTTCATATCCAAAATTAGTAACAATATGTCTGAACTCCTATTAATCCTATCTTGGAAGCGAAAGCAATCCAGGGCATATATCTCCCACGGTCCTTTTCTGGCTTCATAATCAATGATATAAACTTATGGATCAGCAGTACTGAACTTGACTTGCATTATCACGAATAATTTAGGATAGTAATAAAAAAACTGTTTTCACGTTATGGACTTTTATTGAACGATTATAATAAATAATTGGATACAGATTAATATCATGCTGGATAAATTCAATTTTGTATATTCGCCCGATATGGCCCCTACTTATGAAATAGAAATCTCCCGCTGCATTTATCTCCAGTAAGGTATCATCTGAAATTTCATTGTACCGTGCACAAAAAAAAAGCTGGCAGTCCTCCAATTCCACTTTATAAGTCTTTAGTCATGGCGAGTACTGCACCATCTTCTTAAGTTACTCCAATGCGTTTGCATTATTACCTTCTTCTTGCTTTCTATTCGTTTGAACTCCGTAAAGAAACTGATAATGAATCTGATACAGCTCTTGAATTTATAGACATGCTTCTAAAACAAGTTTAATCCTGTTGTAACTGATCGAACAAAGCAAATAAATTTAGTCAAATTGGTCATCGGTTTTTCACGTTATTTGATATCATTTGATATCACCCCACTTCCTGTTTACAAATTCACATTTAAGCTGAATAAGTACTGCATACCTGTGTAAACAAATCCGCGCAGTTGAACAAAGTAAACAAATTTAATCGAATGAGTCATCAATCATGTAATTTGATACCACTTCACTTCCTGTTTAAAAATTCGCATTTAAGTTGAATAAGTCATTTACACATGACTAAACAAACCTGTAAAGCTCAATAAAGTAAACAGATTAGAGCGAATGAGTTATCCTGTTTATCACATAATTTGATATCACTTCATTTCCTGTAGACAAGAAAACAGCATCGCATTTCTGTAAAGGAGCAAGCAAACGCCCACGAGGCATCAGACAGTTTTAGTGAGTCTCAGTGTAAATTTAAAATCGCAAAAATGTCTTTGGTGTTATCAAATAAAGGTTTTGGAATTATTAGAAACATGCGGAAAGATGTGTCAAAGTGTTTGAGTACAAGAAATTCACTGATTAAAAACAATGTTATCAAAGAGTGCAATAGAAACATTAACAAAATTCAAGTTCACTTCTGGGTAATAAAAGGGTTAGGAAACGGTATTTCGAGAGCTATATTGAGCAAATTAAAACCTTGAGAGTGCTATTTATAAGATTCTAAATCTTGTGTATCCTACCAGCAAATAAACATATTATTATTATTATTGATAACTTCCGTCGAGGTGCAGGAATTACACAGCATATAAGAAGAAGTGTTTTTGTAAACTGGAAGAAAATAAAGACTGCTTCGCAAGCAGAATTCGGCAAAGAGTTATTGTGGCTATAAAACGTGTCGATCCGTATTAATGTCGATGTATTAAGAACACTCTAAAACGTTATTTTAAAATTGAAGTTTCTACAACGTTGTGCAGTGAATTTATTTGGACAATGAATGGTGACAATGAAGTTATAAAAGAAATTAAAAAACTGCTCCGATCAGTGCAGCAGTGCATATTAATAAATTTGAACAACTCTGAGGATCTTCATACAGAAGAAATCTTGCATTAATGTAAGGAATGATGATGAAGCATGCTTCTCATGAGCCATTACATCAGCACTATATCCTGCAAATGTTAGGTCCACACGGACTTCATCATATCCACATTACTCTACTATACTAAATTTAACTGGAATAAAATTTCCAATGACGCTGAAACAAATCGAACAACTTGAAGGCCAGAACAATTTGTCTGTAAACATATTAATTCTGGAGGAAGAACGATCCTTTACTACTGCTCCAGTTAGACTTATAGAGCATAGTATAGAGCGGCATGTAAATCTCCTTATGATCCAAGACAGTTATGATTGTGCAAAGAATGAAAATCATATGGATGATGCTAATGATTATGATACTAATGACAGATATCATTTCTGTGCAATTAAAGAACTTTCACGCCTTGTATCGAAACAAACATCAAAATTTAATGGTAGACTATATATATGCCACAGATGCTAACTCTACTTTAACTCCGCAGAAAAATTGGCATCACATATTCCTGAATGCAAGAAGCAAAACGGCTGCGGGATTATATTTTCCTCAGAGGAAAAGAATTGGTTGGAATTCAAGAATTATAACCATAAGAATGCAGTCCAATTTATGTGTGTATGCCGACGTTAAGTCAATTTTGAAACCCATTCAGGAAAACAATGAAAATCGAAATACACACCAAATCCCGGAACATAAAATTCACTGCATAGGATATTATTCTACTGCAAACATGCTGTCAAGCTGTTATATTACCGAGTATATCGAGGAGAGAATTGCTAACAGTGGTTTGCATTCGATTTGCAAAAGATCGTATCTATAGTTGTACAGCAAAAACTCTACATACGGAGGAATGGCATTTGCATGTGGAAAGAACTAGATCTAACATATGGGAAAAAACGTTTGAACTGAATGAGGAAGTAATCCGAGACCATTGCCAGAAAAATATCGTGGATCATAATTCCAATTATTTCCATAATTTTATTTTTTAACAGGAAAATACCGAAGATCAGCCCACAATGCATGTGACCTCAGCTATCAAGATTGTTTCATAGTTCCAGATATGATGCACATTTCACAATTAAGGCAATAGCTACAGCCATTCCTGGGAAAGTTGATCTCCTACCAATAAATAAGGAAAAATATATTTCGTTCTCAAACACGCAGAAAGCAGCCATGTAAAATTAAGATGCATTGATTGCCAGAAACTATTCTCATTGCTGTCAATGGACAAATTTAATATTAGAAGAGTTGTATGGCAGGAATTAGATGGTGATGATTTTATACTACGACTACATTGACGGTTGCACGAAATTGGATTTCCAACATTTACCAGCGCTGAAAGAATTTAACTATAAAATGACTGGCATTGAAGTATTTGCTAAGGACGACATCCACGCAGAAATGTTCTGGCAGACCGGATTGGATCTATACCTAAAAAGTGATGTTATTTCTATTCTTCGAGATGTCTCCATGAAGACATACAATCTAGATCCTGCATATTAGTACACCATGTCAGGTCTAACATGGGATGCAATGCTAAAGTATACCAACTTGAAATTGGAGTTGATAACTGATGTAGATATGCTGCTATTCGTAGAGAGAGGTTTTCAAGGTAGTATAATAATAGTAATATTCCAATAGACATAGCAAAGCCAACAATGAAGATATGCCGGATCTTATCTCTGATGAAAAAGAAAAGTGCCTGGATATATTATGATGTGAACAACCTTTATGGATGGGCCATATCACAGCATTTACCTGCCGGGGGATTCAAATGGCTAATGATTCACCAACTGGATAAATTCACGACGCTGACTTATACTATCCTCAAGATCTGCATGATAAACATAAAGATTAACCGTTTTGGTCTGAGTATGAAGCACCACCAGGCTCAAAATTAGAAAATCTTTTGGCAACATTACATCCTAAAACTAAATATGTTATACACTGTAACGTCGGTAGTTGGTACGCGGGCAGTCAGGAGATTGTCCAGGGCCGTTTTCCGACGTTGCTGGGTTCAGAGCGCTGTTCTAGCTCTGCAGTTTGGGCGGTATACGTATCACAAACACTACTTAACCTACACTCACTCACTTACTTACAATAACTTAGGACTACGCGGCGTAGGTGCGGGGTAGGAGCGTGTGCTTACTATTCCTTAGACCAACACGATTAACGTGCGCTTGTCGTTAGGAGTAGCCAACACGGGGGATGCGGGACGGAGCGTGCGCTCGCTATTCTTCTGACAAACACGATGACGTGTGCTTGTCGTCAGAATAGCCAAAACGGGGGTACGGGACGGAGCGTGCGCTCGCTATTCTTCTGACCAACACGATGACGTACGCTTGTCGTTAGAATAGCCAACACGGGTGTACGGGACGGAATGTATGTGTGCGCTTACTACTCATCTGACCAACACGATGAACGTACGCTTCGTCGTCAGAGTAGCCAACACGGTATGGGGACGGAATTTATATTTGTGCGCTCGCTACTCTTCTGATCAACACGATTAACGTGCGCTTACCGGCAGAGTAGCCTACACGGGGGTACGGGGACGGAATGCGTGCGCTTACTAATTCTCAGGCCAGCACGATTAACGTGCGCTTGCCGTTGAACTAGTCAACACGACTTGCGGATAGGACTGGACGGGAGATGTATCTAGTCGAGCTGCTGGGAGGCAACTGACTAATCTTTCGGTGCTTGACTGACTTTTATAGCGAGTCTTCTGGTACTCCACTGGTGGGGGTCAACTCTATTCACTTTGGAGTTGTCGTCTCGCGGTCGGATATTTTGCTGATCGGTGACTGTAATTTTCGGCTGTGTTCACTTCGATGCTTGGTGATAGACTGAGTGAGTGATCTTACTACTGGCTGCCGGCTATTTACAGGCTGGCTGGCTGATGGCGTCGGGTGTAGAATGCTCCCTTCTACTATCACGCCACCAGCACGGGACACTACTGAGCTGCTTATCAGTAGTTTGCTCTTCTCTCGGCGGCTGGCTTATATTGTTGCCGCTGCTAGACATTCGTTTTCGCTGGTGTCTAGCTATAATGTATGTAACTTCCTTACAACACTAAAGATATTTCAAGCAGTGCCTATCACATGGACTTATCATGAAAAAAGTACGCCGAATCCTGCAACTTAACCACTCAACCTGGCTTAACCATATATCGATATGAATATCTCCAAACGGAAGCAGGCTACCAGCGATCATGAAAAAAATAGCTATAAAAAGATGAATATGAGAAAACCCATGGAAGTTATACGCAAGTATAGCGATATTAAGCTTTGCGTAAAATGGGAAGGCCGCTATGATGTAAAAGCTCGGAGCGCAGCTCCCAACTTCCACAGTACAATTATATTTGTTGAGAACCTAAAGTAATGTAAAGTCATGTACAGAGATACAGATTTTCTAATACATGCAATTGAAGAGGGATACATATTCGACTTTAAGGCTGAAAATATAAATAAACACATACAAGTGAATACCCTGTAAATAATCCGTTCAATATACCGTTTATGAAGAAAAGGATTCCTGGTGTAATGAAGGATGAGCTCAACGGGAAAATTTTGTACGAATTTGCCGGCTTGCCACTCAAAAATGTACGGCGTACCTATAAATGATGGAAAAACTTTAAAGAAAGCTAAAGGAATAAAGGCAAATGTTGTCCAGAAGCATATTAAATTCCACGACGACGTAGAATACCTGAAGAACAAGCGGTACAAAATTTACAGATCAGTAAGCATTACTAAAATCACTCAATGGGTGCCTTCGTTATTTGGAGGAAGAATTATTTGATGAAATATGGCTTGCCAGTGAAAGTCATGTACGGAAAAAGCTTTTGGAAACTATTGAGATCATTCTCGAAAGAAAATTCGGTATAAAAGATTAGATCGAGCAGATTTAGATTAGCGAGAAGAGTGAAGTATAAAAATAATATTGGAAGAATTCCCAGTAAGTAAACGTATCAAAGTAAAGACAAAAAACCTGTCCGAAGCTGCTTGATATTGATACTAATTTCATTGAATCAGTAGAACATTTTTACTGTAAGGATGAGATAAGTTGAGTGATGCCCGGTAAAAAGGATTTAGTATCTGTTATGATTGATATTACAACATCATTTTACATTGGTAAAAAACTCATCGTTCTTATTCCTAGATTGAAGGAAAATAGGACCACGTGCAAAAGCGTGCAATTTTAGGAAATTTAATTGACATTTATCGTTATTTTAAAGAAAAATATCCGAAATTATAATAATATTTTCGAAATTTCTTTCGCTTCATTCAAAATATTGTGTTAGAAGGATCTTTCGGAATACATTTAGCTTACGTATATACTTATGTTATATACCGGACTGTCAAAATTATCATAGACGACCGCAGGATAAAATATTCAACATTTAATGAGGTCAATCAAATACTCACCTATTGGACATGTTTTGCTTTGAGGACTATCCAGGATGTGCAGGGTTAAGAAGATATTAAGAAGAATTTTTTAAAAAAGCAGAGCTCAAGGCATTACGTTTACCCAATATATATACATGTAGGATAAAACTAATGACTACAATTGAGGAATTGACTTCAAATACTCTTTTTATTATAAATTAATCGACGTACTGAAAATTTACAATATACCGCTAACTAGTGCACGGAGATCGGTTCTTGTTGCCCGCTGGAAAGGAACTCTCTCCTCTTGCCATCGTATGACAGCATACCAATTTCATCCTGTCATTGTCGGTAGTTTTACCACATCTATTTCGAATTAGAATGTGGATTGCATTTAAATGCGGAACTCACATACATATATATAAAGATTGGTCGAATATAGAGGGACAATTTTAATCTGCAGACATATTTGTCGATAACTTACCGGTCAACAAGAGAAATATCCTCAAGATACAAAATGTAATGCAATGAGGAAACAACGTGTACATATAAGACCTATTGGAGATAGCATGAAAAACAAAAGCACCTACCTCTACGCTGATGTGGAAACAGAAAACATAAGCATAAACATTTTTAGTTTATTTCGTCCAGCACATTCTTAGAAAAATGTTTGCGCAAATTATACAAATCTAAAAATGTTTCATCCGATACGACGTAAAAGTGATTTTGTCAATCTCTCAAGTTTCATATTCTGCATAAATTGACTCTAAAAGTCATCATGAATCAGGAAATTTCAGGAAATTTATAAATTTCAATAGAATTCACAGAAAATTACTTGCTACTTTTCATGAAATTTTCAAGAAAAGAAGAATTTATTATGGGCAAATACAAGATTGGTGAAATTTTCTTAATATTTTACTCCTTGATCCCGTTGAGACCCCAAGTTAAAATTTTAATATGTTTTAATGTAACCCTTTTTGTGATTTTTGGTCGATTTGTTATGGAATGATCCACAAACAAGACGTGCAAAACCTTAGATCATACACAAAGCTTCCAACAATTCCCCACAGATGGCGACACCTTAGGTAAGTATAACAAAACTTTTGCCTATATTTAGGCGTCACGCTTAAGCAAACTGCACTTAGCCATGGCTCAGACCTGAAAGCTCCCACCCTTGCAAACCTGTACGAGTTCTGGAGCAGTCAAAAGTGCTCCAACCTCTTATAGGAAAAATTACTCGACACATTGTATAAAATACTTCGCAATTTTGTTTCATATCAGAAATTTAATTCATAAATCAGCGAATATACGACAAAAACCGAGCCGAGCCAAATGAAAACTTCTTTACAAAATAATTTACTTAATAGATTCCGAGCCGTACGAGATATCGAAAACAGTTTGATATTTCTCAGTTCAAAGTCAATTGTACTCTTTTTAATTTAAATACCGAAGAAAACATTAATTGACATTGTACGAAACTTTTTCTCTTGAAGTTCAATCTTTTCTTATTTTATTGTTAATAGATTTTGAGATATATAATAATTTTAGGCGAATAAAAACATTTTATAAAGTTTTTTTTATGCAGCATTTCATAATTAATAAAGTTCTTTGTATTGACAGATGTCAATGTTCATTTTCTCTGCATCTACTCATGTATCTAAATGGATGAAAAGTTTTCCAGTTTACTATGAACTTAAGTGATTCAGAACTCCCCCCATATATGTATTCATGTGCTTTATATCAAAACTGACAATCTTAAATACATTTTCATCCTCTCATTTGGTGAAACTTCGTTTAAGATTACGACTACATATGTACATATGTATATGGGTGTGAAGCTGTGAAAGGTATAGGAGATAAAAGTTGAGTTCCATTTGGAAAATGACTTGAAAATGTATTTCCCTTTTGGTGATGAATGTAGAAAAAGAGTAAGTTTTTTATTTCGATGAATATAGATCTACGTTAATGCTTCAAACAAGGCTTCTTTGGATCGGAGAACTTTCGAAAATAAAACGAATAGTCATATAATCCGCAACAGATGAATGCAATACTGAGCTGACTATCCTTTCGCACACAACATAATCATTTACAATTAAGTGTCTATTATCAGCCAACCAGTATTGTGAAACGTAAAACTTCACCAAATCCAAGTGTCTACGACGCATTCTAAGAAATTGCTGGACAAACCGATGAAAATTTTAAAAGGAAATTAGATTAGTCTGACTCTACGACGCTAAGGAACCAACAATGTACAGTTATTCCTAAATTGAAATCCTCATGGAAGCTTGGATGCATCGGAATACTTAGAGCTACTTAGAGAAGAACGGTACAACAAGCACTTGCTGGATGCTGCTGGAGAGAACTCGAAGCTGTCGAACAAAATATTATCCACTGGAGAGCAACTCTTTCCACGCTTCATTTATCAAGGAAAACATGATCCAAATGATGACAAAGGTGAATACCATGAAAACGATGAGACTGGCTAAAAACGAGGAACATTTTTTCAATGCCTATTTCTTGCGATAATGACATTTTGTAGTTACGACAGGGACAACAACAACGAGGAATGTTCTGCTGGCAATGAATACTACTTCGACGAATGCAATTAAAAGGCAAGTTATGGTATTGTGATGAAGGAAACCTCAACATACCTGGCAATACCATTGTAGTTTTGAACAATTTATCACGTTGACGTAAATGACGTCTATAGCCGTCCAACGCTAGTGCTTACAGATGAAAATGACTGCTATAGCCGTCCTATATTCTTAGCATTCTAAATAAATGATTAAACTGTATATCACTGTTAAATCCATTTGTTTCATATTTCTTCCATCTTGTTCTAAGAATGAATCATGAAATATTTCTTAATAATTAATATAGTCGTCTTTTTCAGTTATTCCCAGAATTAGAAAAAGATGGCGAAAAAGCTGCTCGTAGAATTTAACGACGTGCAAAGCCGCAAACATTTCATACATTTTATCTCAGTCTTTTTTCAAGTGTGAAACTGAATTTACTAGAATAATTAAGATGGTAGCGTTGTTAACAGAAACAAAATGAATCACGAAATATTTCTTAATAATTAATATAGTCGGCTTTTTCAGTTATTCTTAGAATAAGAAAGGGATTGCAAAAAGGGTTATAAGATAATCAAGCAAACATTTGGAAGCAACTTACATGAATTTTGTTGATGAGGATCCCTCGCGGAGGCGTCTCTGAGAGGTTCCACTATGCCACTGGATTCTAGCTAGCCCGTCTTAAAACATAGGCCTCCTCTCTGCGGGTGCCCAACCCACGACCCATGAAAGCATTTCCTATTGATAATGCGAGGCGAACGAGCAGGATTGTCCAGGCCGATTTGATCTACTTGAAGTGTGACGAATCGGAGACACATCCCTGAAGTACCGTCAGTCTTTGATGAGACCTCGACATGATTTTCCGTGCCGGAAGTCAAAGGTGTACCTACAAGCTGGTAACCTAAAAAATTCAGTCGGCCAGTACCCCTCTGCCTTCTTTCACCGACATGAGTCGAAGTAATCCCGCGGCAGTAACCTAACCAAGTGATCGCAAAGCTTCCCCAGCCCTAACATCTCACTCTGATCTCCGACCGTCGCTTGTTCAAGGGTGTGTCTCCAAGGCGTCGTTGAGGTAGCGACGTGCCAGATTTTCTTCCTTAAATTTGCAAAGGCTTTATGGAAGTGGAATTCCTACGACAACCTATCTGCCGTAGGGTACCATGTAGGAGGGGTGCTGACGCATTGTCAGGCGAGGGATTGGGGTAAAACGTGTCTCTTTTCCAAAAGGTATGCCGACCGCTAGGCTGGGAGGGTCCTAAGGTGCACATTGTCATCCTGTAGTTTACCAGTTAAACTGGATGGATGCCTTATAAAGGATACCAGGATTGAAATTTGCACTAGACCTACAAAGTCCCAGAAATAGGGATATCACGGTGATATCCTTGGCGTGATAGACTCCTAACGTTCTTCCCTGCAGATCTTCAAGCTCTAAGGAGTTTCCTTTCTTTGACTTAACCCGGCACTGGTCTACTGCTGGAAATTGCTTTGGACAAAATTCCGTCTGTACACTTCTTGACTCACTTTGAAACTAACAGTATTTGCTCTAAGATTATATGCTTTTGAACCCTGTTCAAACGCACAGTTCATATTTTATTGCACTCTCGCACGGATTAATCTTAGTTTGTTTTCAGCATCTTCTCTTAGAGGTTCATTAAGAGTTCCAATGTTCCTAAGGATGTGATAGGAACTCGCATGATCAATCATATGCTGAAAGTATCTGGTAGGGTGAGAAGCCGGTTGCTTGGTGGATTGAACTCCTGAGGGAGCTAGCTATGTGTCTTAGCTTCTCATCCCACTTAGTGTGATCCATCTGAATGTATGGCCTAATCCCTGACAATAGAGACCTGTTCACTCGCTCTGAGACGTTTGCTTGCGGCAAGTAGACTGCTGTTCGCAAGTGTTTGACCCCATATTTATCCAGTAATTTGGTGAACTGAGCCGAGCAAAACTGGACTCCATTGTCAGACACTATAGTCTCCGGAACTCCAAACACATGAAATATTTCTGTCTCGATGAATTGACATATATTAAGAATAGATGCCTTTCTCATCGGTTTGAGAATCGGGAATTTAGAAAAGTGGTCAAGAATTATTAGTATGCAGACATTTCCTTTCGCTGACCTGGGATATGGACTTAGAAAGAACTCCCATGGTCTAAGAGTGGTATTTGGGCCCTTGGTTTCTTTACACACGTTACAGGAGCCTACGCAGTTTCTGACCTCTACTGTCATTCGTGGCCAGTATAAGTGTCTTCTTTATCGTTCCAGTGTTTTCCCTACACCCCCGTGAGAAGCTAGTGGCAGATCATGCGCTCTTGAAATAAATTCGGAGACACGCCCTCGTGGAATCAAAAGCTTCCAAGGTTTCTCTTCCTGAATCGGATCGCCTGTTGTCGGAACAGTCCGAATATAGACGAAACCATCCCTGACACAAAGATCTGGCAGTTTATCAGAAGTTTATTTAACTTTCTGCCTCAACTCCTCATATACCAACGAGTTGAAATATGGGGAGCTAAGTTCAACTTCCGGACCAGGATCTTCACATGCTGACAAGCAGTCACAATGGATTCGTGACAGTGTATCCGGGACGACGGTCAAGCTTCCACTTCTGTGTTCGATGGTGAAGTCGAAACCTTGAAGCTTCAAACTCAGCCATTTCAAACTCGCATGATTATTCACTATTTTATACGGCATAAGTTCTATGAATGGCCGGAACTTCTGTACACTTAAGATCGCTGCTAATCGTTCCTGATCTCCCAAGTAACAATTTTTCCAATTTTTGGTGACTGAAGGTGATAGGTAGTTTTATTAGGGGTATATAATGGTTACTCGGTTATATAAGAATTTCAGTGGTTATATAAGAGTTTTATAATATTACCAATTGGTGATGTAGTTATATTAGAGTTTTTTTATCTTACTAATGGTTATCGTGGAAGTAAGTTACTAAAGGTTTTATAAGTTGGTGATGGAAATGTTTCAATCACCGGTCTATATAACTTAGAGTAACCATTACTAGAAGGTATATAAGAAAGTTTTATATTGTTTTGATCACCACGCTATAAACTTATTGGTAATAAGTGTTTATTGCGGTATCCGTGGTTACCCTTATATAACTCGACAATTTTCAGTAATTTAGGTGACTTTAATAAAAAATTGGGGACTTTCGGTAATACATATACCCACTATAAAATATCGTAAAATTGTTTGGTTGCCCTTTAGTAACTACGGTGATCGTTATAAAAACAAATTACTTTTGGTGTCGAATGGAGCCATTATAAATCTGATTTTATTTATGTAACATAACCATATATAATATAACCAAAAGGTATATAAGAACACTAACGTCTGTTTTTTTTTACTATAATTAAGATATATAACACTACCAAAGGTTACATATTATGACTAAAGGGTATATAAGGACCATTTTCGATGCATGGTAGTGCCTTTAGTTTATACAATATTTCTAGAAGTTTAATAAGGGTCACTCAGTTTATATAAAACTACTTGAAGTTTTATAATGGTAATTTGTTCATTTAAGTACAAGCCGCCATTTTTTCATCTGTCCATTGCAGATAAAAAATTGCAGATATATGGCTTCCATTTTATTTTTATCTGAGGAAAATTCATCTTTTTAGGTACATAACATTTCTAAAGTATGTTATGTAATTTTTCTGAATTAATGTCACATAAGTGAAAATCTTAAATTTTATCATTTTTAATTAAAATTATTAAATATTGCTTATTTTTGGAGCGGTCTGTACTTTTTGGAAGTATCTATGATGATATTCACAGTAAAATTTCAACTGCAGCTGAATTTCACCACATATATGCGAAAAATTGTACTTCTGAAATCTAAAAATATTAAACCCTTACATTATAAAAATACAATACAAAAAAAAATCGAACGTCTATGACAAGAAAGGTTTCGTGAATATTTGCATATTATTGTTTTATAAAGGTAACGAAAAATAATTTCCCTAACATTTTAATCACTGAAAGTAATCAGTCTGAGAATTCTAAGCGTTGTGGAAACGTTACCATCACCATTATAAACAAAGTTTATAAAGGTAACCGAAACATTACCGCAACCACTGCTATGATCAAAATAAATTAATCGAGAGCACCTTGGGTTATATAAGGGTTATATAAGAAGTTATATTAAGGTAACCAGAATATTTTGCTTACTAATTTTATAAAAATTTTAGTTATATAACGTTACCTAAATCAAGTCAGGTAACCTTTATATAATCCTCCATTTAAGCTCTATAAGGGGTTTATAGTGGTTACGAAGACGTTTCGAGTACCAGTCTATATAACTCAAGTTATATAATTGGGTAATTGAAACCTTGCGGTTACTACTATATAAAAAAAAATGTTTCTTGGGCTGTGACTGTGTAATTTCGCTGTGCTGAATTCAACTTTTTGGAGACGTAGGTGTTGTATAGCTAAAATTGCCTAAAAAATAATAATAATTATAACTTATTTAATTTCATGCATAAGTATAAGCTAATCATGCTTAAAACATGGTTAGCTTATCTCTCTGCAAAGTGAAAAAATGCCATCAGCAATTTCGTCACATTCCTGTTCCTTTGCAACATATAAAAATATTTTTCCCACAAAACGACTTGGGGAAAAACAAAAGTTTTAAATTTCAACCCAAGTCGATTCGATAGAAAAATAGCCCCCACGATAAATCTTACCTTCAGTAAGATTTGTCGTATATACGATATGTATGTACATATATACATACATACATATCGGGCGCATGAAAATTTTACGGTCGGTGAAGACTGAAACGATCAAGTCTTCACCGAAAAAAGCTCTTATCAGCAAATTGTCGCGAGCTGCATACATTGTGATCGCAACAATTTATGCACGATTGCACGACGATGGTTGGATTTATGAAAATATCAAATTTCAATTCCAACCATCGTTCGTCGCGATAATTCTGGGCATGTATAAACATGCCCAGCGGTAAATAATTTTCTCAGGATAGGAATGCTAATTAAGCACTTTCCTATCCTGAACAACTAGACTTGCGATTAAAAAGATCCAAGTCGACGACAGTCGGTTTTTGGCATGTTGGCGATCGGTACGCGATAAAGATTACACATTGAAGCTCATAGTTTTTTGTATTGAAAAATAAGAAAAGGAATAGGAGAGAGTTCTTGTTGGATAGAACTATCAGCACAGCAACTAAGCTAAAATCACCCATAAAGGGATTAATAGGTGTGTGCTGGTAATTGTAATATACACAGAAAGTTTGTTCAGTGCTCGTCAAATAGAATAGAGTTAATGTTTGCAGTTTTAATAAGTAGAAAAGCAAGGAATTGTGCAAGTGATTATAAGAATTAATAAAAGGTGAAACAGATTTGGTGTTTGGATATTGGTATAACCCCGGTGGTAAGTCATTGTGAGAGGACCACATATATATATATGTATACGTAGCAAAAAATACATAACAAAATTGGCGCAGCCGGTAGGATAGTGGAAGCCTGCTTTTCGAAAAGTCAAAAGTAGAAAAGTATAAGAGCTATAAAATCCGCTATCCTACGAACCGAAGGGGTTCCATTGATTAAGCCACTCAGGCTAAGTCACCCCCAACACTCGGGTAGATACCATCTCTAGGCGCCTCTGCTCCACACAGGCACGGGTTCACCCCAATTAGTGCAAAAGCACCACCGAGGGATACACGTGAACAGTCCATAGAAGGAAGTGGAAAACATTCAAAACTCCCCCAGAAGGACGAGTATAAATCAGCCAGGGGACACAGCCCGAAAAGCAGCCTGAAGTTCCAGCCAAGCAGTTAACCGAACACTAGCAGTCAACGATCCGGAGTTGAAAAGGAAATCGAAGACGGCTCATAAGCCTCCTTTTCAACTAGATCCAGGGGAAGTTAAGACGGCCCAAGGCCCCCCCCCACCAGCTGCAAAAGTAAGCCGAAATCAACCGACGAAGGATTCAGAGGGAACTCGAAGGCGGTTAAAGAAACAATAAAGTTCCGAGAGGAACTAGAACAGTTTTCCGATCTCGACCCTCACTCAGTTTAGATCTAGAAAAGAATAAAAGTGTTAGGTTAAGTGACAGTGACAGTGATAGTGACAGTGTAACGAAGTTACATACATTTCAGCTAGACGTCAGCGAAAACGAGTGTCTAGTAGCCGCAATAATGTAAGCCAGCCGCAGAGAGGAGAGCACACTACTGATAAGCAGCTCAGCAGTGTCCCGTGCTGGTGGCGTGAAAGTAGAAGGGAGCATTCTACACCCGACGCCATCAGCCAGACTGCCTATAAATAGCCGGCAGCCAGTAGTAAGATCACTCAGTCGATCAGCAAGCACCGAAGTGAACTCATCCGAAAGCTAAAAGTCACCGTTCAGCAAAATATCCGACCGCGAGTTGTACAACTCCAAAGTAAACAGAGTTGACCCCCACCAGTGGAATACCAGAATACTGGCTATAAAAGTCAGTCAAGCACCGAAAGGACTAGTCAGTTGCCTCCCAGCAGCTCGACTAGAAACATCTCCCGTCCAGTCCTATCCGCAAGTCGTGTTGACTAGTTCAACGGTAAGCGCACGTTAATCGTACCCCCGTGTAGGCTACTCTGCCGATAAGCGCACGTTAATCGTGTTGATCAGAAGATTAGCGAGCGCACGAATATCAGTTCCGTCCCCGTACCGTGTTGGCTACTCTGACGACGAAGCGCACGTTCATCGTGTTGGTCAGAGGAGTAGTAAGGGCACACGTACATTCCGTCCCGTACCCCCGTTTTGGCTATTCTGACGACAAGCGCACGTCATCGTGTTGGTCAGAAGAATAGCGAGCGCACGCTCCGTCCCGCATCCCCCGTGTTGGCTACTCCTAACGACAAGCGCACGTTAATCGTGCTGGTCCAAGGAATAGTAAGCGCACGCTCTTACCCCGCATCTACGCCGCGTAGTCTTAAGTTGTTGTAAGTAAGTGAGTGAGTGTAGATTAAGTAGTGTGTGTATTCCGTATACCGCCCGAACCGCAGAGCTAGAACAGCGCTCTGAACCCAGCAACGTCGGGAAAACGGGCCTGGACAATCTCCTGACTACCCGCACACCAATAACCGACGTTACAAGAGTGACGGTGAAGTGTCTCAAACAGCCCCCGAAGACCTGCTAATAGATTGGCTCGAAGAATCCTTAAGGGAAATCAGCCCAGAAACAAGCCCAACTAGTCGACCCAAATTTAAATTTCCAGTCAATAGACTACGCACAATGGTGGACTACACAAAAAGTAGCTAAGCTAACAGCTCAACTCGTCCCCTTATTTTCGGGTGAAAATACCCCACAAATGGGACGTGAGCTACAGAACTTCATCGAGCTTACTATACAGCTCCTTACTATCAAATACCATCTACACCTATGTTCGCATCACCTCGAGCTCCCAACCCAAATAAGTTTTCACCCAACGTAAATAACCCAGGTTCATCACAGTCACGACAAAGACCATTTACAAACACTGATGTCAGAAAATCGGACACAGATGCATTGGTCCGTAACATCACGTGCAATTTCTGCCAGCGGAAGGGTCACACATACACAGATTGCCTTACGCGCAAGAACACCCCTTTCTGCTCAAACTGCAAAATCTATGGACACGACGTCCGTGATTGCAGAAAAACACAACAAACGCAACAGATTGTTCCTACACGCCCTCTCCAACAGATCTACACAAGAAACACCACAACACAAAAAGTCTTCAAGTCTTCAATATAAGACTCAAATGCACCTTTTGTGGTCGCCGAGGGCACGCAGACGAAGATTACCGCCAAAAGAAAAATGGGAAGCCCGGAGTCTGAGAAACGACATGCAGTCGACCCAAAACTCCCCGGCTCGACTTTAAACCCACAACGAAAATCAAAAGGGTTTACCTCAAGCGCCCGAATCCGGTGTCCCCTACAGTGAATAAGCCTTAACGGCCATACAAAACTAGTAGTGGACACTGGCGCTGAGGTTAGTATTATTAAAAAAAGAGCAATTAAGACCTCAAGATAATTAATTCCAATGAGGCATGCACTTTACAGACCCCTTTCGTAACCGGAAAGACATTGGAAAATTGCAAGGGCAACTTCAATTTTAAAAATAAAATTCCCTGCAAGTTTCAGGTGGTACAAAATCTGCCAGGTCTTTCCGATGACGGCCTATTAGGAAACGATTTCCTATCAAACAGTTGTAATATTGAAGGCCCAAATAAAGCACTCAAGTTTCCTTGTACGGAAACAAATCCCGAAGAGTTTACTGTGCCCCTTGTCATGCAAAACGGACAAGCTGTATTCCAGAAGAGCAGTCGAAGTGAGCTTACTTGCTGAAAAGATGGAACCTAAACAGGTTAAGCTATCTACATGCAGTGTCTCCAAGGTATCTCAAAAGAGTACTGCTGGCTGCCAGGTTCAACAAGAGCCGACGGAATGCGAAAAGAGCTGTCTGGGTGATCAAGAAACCTGCGAAATGAGGCAGCATCTGGTTACTTTAGAGGAACCAATATGCATACCTGCTAGGTCAAAAATTATCACCACAGTCCCGTTACGAGTGCCGGAAGAAATGCTCTGTCTATCAAAAGAAATAGGCCAAGGAGTCTTCCTGGCCAACAGTTTACTCCCTACTGGGGAAAGAAAACAGTGCTAGTTGCCATACTCAACATTAACAATTTCCAAGTAGTCATCAACAGTTTTTATTACAACTGCTCTCCCTATACATGACTATGCCATCATCCCAATAGGAGAAGCCGCTGATAAACAACACGTTCGCAAGCCGAATAAATCGCAAGCGAGTAACACGACATCAGTGAGCTTCCCAATGCGGAACAGAAGTCAAGCAAGACTTCTTTCTCCAGAATACCTAGATATAAGTTACCAACGAGGCACAAGAGCCCTATACAAAGATGCGTGCGAGCTCAGTAAGACCCGAATAGAGGCAACAATGACTCCATCGTCCAAGAAAATAAGTCATAAAAATTTTACATGGCCCCATAGCCAAATAAAAGATGCGAGCGAGCTCCAGAAGCCGACAAGCAAAATGCAGCTGACTCCTTCATCCAATATACCTAGATGTAAGATAACCACAAGGATAAGAAGCCCAACTACAGGTGTGTGTGAGCTCAGTAAGACCCATTTAAAGGCAAAGTTGACTCCACCACTTAGTAACATTAGCGTTAAGAAACCACATTGGCCGAAGAGCCCCATCAACAGTGCGTGCGAGCTCAGTAAGACCTATTTAAAGGCAAAGTCGATTCCACCACTCAATAAAATTAGTATTAAGAATAAAAAGTGGCCCATGAGCCCTGTAAAAGACGCTTGCGAGATCCGTAAGACCTCATTGAAGGCAAAGTTGGCTCCACCGTCAAGTAATATTAATAAAACCAATTTTTCACGACCCATAAGCGAAAATACGAATGCGTGCGAGTACTCCGATCAGTCAAAAGTACCCATAAAACATGGTATTCCACCAGAGCAGGCAGCACATACCCTGCCAATTAGCAAAGTAAGTAAAAATACGTACAAAAAGGTACAACAACCTAAAACAAACGCAAGCTTTTCGGAAAATACAGCTATCTTACAGCACGTAAGATACTTATTTCTGGATCATGAAGATCCCACACATACTCCGCGAGTCAACAGGCTAGACCAAGAGCTCAGCCTAGACCTAAATCTAAATGCGGAAGAAAAACCTTCGATATCCGATCTCCGTTGCGAGTACAATGATATCTTCTTTCTCAAAGGTGATAAGCACACATATACGAATGTTATCACCCACAATATTCCCTTAATTCAAGATCAAGCTCACATAAACCAAAAGGCCTACAGATTACCAGAGACCCAGAGACAAGTAATCAACGAACAACGGGATAGTCCAAACTAGCAACAGCCCATGGAATTCACCCTTATTAGTAGTCCCCAAAACGGCGGGACCCGACGGTGAAAAAAGGTGGCGCGTCGTTGTCGATTTGCGCAAATTGAACGAAAAGACAATTGGCGACGCATTTCCGCTACACCGAATCGAGGATATTCTTGACCAACTGGGTCATGCCAGGTACTTTACCACTCTCGATTTGGCCAACGGCTATCACCAAGTCTTAGTCGACAAAAAAGATCGACATAAGACCGCTTTTAGTACTAATTACGGGCACTACGAATTTAAGCGTATGCCATTCGCACTCAAAGGAGCTCCCGCTACTTTCCAACACCTCATGAACTTCGTTCTGACAGGCCTACAAGGCCTCGAATGGTTCGTTTATCTTGACGACATAGTCATTTATGGTAAGAACCTAAATGACCACAATGATAAACTCCGCAAATTCTTTAATAAATTGAGACAAAACAACCTCAAACTGCAGCCAGAGAAGTGCCAGTTCTTGAGACGAGAAGTTGTATACCTATGGCACAAATGCTCTAGCGAAGGTGCATTACCAGACCCCAGCAAAACGGCCTGCGTCCAAGCATTCCCTGTTCCTAGAACAATTAGGGAAGTTCAGTCCTTTTTAGGACTTGCCAATTACTACAGGAAGTTCATTCCGGACTTCTCAAAAATAGTTCGTCCAATTACGAAATTACAACGCAAGGATGTAAAATTCACTTGGCCCGAGAAATGCCAAGAAGCATTTTAAAGCATTTTAAATGCTCTAATTTCTCCACCACTATTAATCTATCCAGATTTTTCTAAACCATTCAACGGACGCCAGCAACGAAGCATTAGGCGCTGTGCTTTCCCAAGGAGAAGTGGGAAAAGGGCCAGCCTATCGCCTATGCAAGCCGAACGCTAAACAAAGCCGAGAAAAACTACTCCACTATTGAAAAGTAGTTATTGGCTATAGTCTGGGCAACTAGAAATTTCCGATGCTACCTACAAGGCATGGAAATTCACGGTCTACACTGACCACAAGCCTCTCAAAGGAGTCTTTAATGTTAAAGACCCGACTTCCCGTTTTGTGAGATTTCACCACAAATTGTCAGAATTCGATTACAGCATCGAATATAAACCAGGGAAGTATAATACCAATGCGGATGCATTAAGCCGCGTTCCACAAGTATTAAACGAAGACTATACAGGCAACACCTTAACAGTACAAGCCCAAGTCCACCACACTATGGACTCTGATGTGGAGGAAAATAATTTCCCAAATAAAAAGAAAACAAAGAAACCCGCTCATTGCTTCGCCGTGACCAGAGCTCAAAAACAGAAAGCCCAGGAGGCCAACACGAGCCCCAGCGCTGAAACACAGCCCACGGCAGCGAAACATAAAGAATATGAACCCCCGGAGGCGGAAATACAACCCCCTGCTACGCTTGAACAAGAAATAAGTCCAGTCAAGGCACCTGAAATAATCACGAGCCCCAAGGAAGTTCAAACAATCCTAAAGGATTATCACGACTCTCTTTTCGGCGGCCATCAGGGTGTCATTAAGGCTTATAAAAGAATTAGACGCAAGTATTGGTGGAGACACATGCTTAGCGATATAAAAAAGTACATAAAAAAATGCCCTAAATGCCAAACCATGAAAGCATCTCCACAATTCAAGATGCCCATGGTAATAACGGACATCGCAGAACAACCTTTCGACAAGGTTTGCCTTGATATAGTAGGTCCACTAGAAGAGACCATATCAGGTAATAAATATATCTTTAATTTAATTTTTTTATGTAAATATGATATCTTGATCGAACTGCCGAAGCACCACCTAATTAACAAAAAAAAAACAAAAAGTCGTTTTTGTCGTCCATCACCGATTTCAAAGTGAGCGTCAACGTGTTAAACGAAGATGGCGACCTTACTTCCTTTCTAATGTCTGTTGACCGCATTTGACTTTCTTTCACCAATGCCTGATTACTGCATGTAGAAGCTGCTGTCTTCTTTTTGTGCAGGGTAATGGTAATAGAAGTTTTTCGTAAAGTAAAGAGACACCGCTGTGATGGGATAAAAAAATAAATAAATTGTAAATAAATAATTAGATACAAGAGGAAGGCAGAATTTTTCCAAAAGGGATGTTAACATTTTTTCTTATGCTGGAAATTTCGTCAAGTGGTAAAAAAAATTACTAAAGCTAATATTACAGTTTGTTGAATATTCGATGCCATGTCGAACTACATAGATGCATCTATTGATGTGTGGAAAGTCGGTCTCAGGGAAGAATTTGAAACTCCAGATTGAAGAGTTCTTCGGCGGAAATATTTCCACAAAGTTATATAGTCTATATCAGAAGAGCAGTGACGAAGCCCACATCAATCATGATTTTTCGTCAAGCTATAATATTACGAGGTACATGAACTTTCGAAAATCTGTGTGCTACTATTACCTGGAGATAAGGACAGACTTAGGTCTTAGCATAACTTATTCTCGTTTATTAGGCACAACATTTATATATAGGGCAAACGAATTGTGGTTAAGTTCGGCGTTAATCGCTTGTGACGAGGAGCTGAGAGATTAAACACTAAAACAACCAACGGCTAATATCGATTGAGCTGGTCACACGTGCATGAGTTACGTCTATGTACCTTTCGAGTTGGCTTAGAACGCAGTAGAAGTGTAGACATTTTAAAAGCTTCGTATCATTAGTAAATATTAATAATTTATAATGAATATTGGCATTCAAGAATGTAGTAAACAAAAAAGTGACTGTCTTTCGGAATACCATAGGTCGTTTATGCATCCTATAAACAAAAATAGGACGTCAAAATTTTACTTATAAAAGCCACGCGACGGTACTTGGTTAAAACCAAATATAAATAAGTATCGTATGTATGTTAAGACAATCGAAACATTTCATAGACATTCGATGGAATGAAATCTGCTGAAGAAAAATTATTTTTATTTCGATTCCGGTATGAAATTCTAGCGGATAAATCACTACTGACCTACAGATGGCTTTAAAAAAAACTCCCCGCATTAATAACATAATTTAATAACATAAAATCGAACAACACTTGTCGGCTTAAAAGTGACTCCAATTAATTGGCTTTAAGTCGGAAATAGAAAACGTGCTTCAAAGCCGTAAAACTGTTATGGTATTTGTTAAATGTGGTAAGATTTAGCACACTGCGAAAAGAATAACGCGCAATGTACAAAAAATTTCCCCAGTATCACAATATTATTTTCTAAACACACCTGCGTAAATTTCTTTTCACATTGATAAATTTTATTTTATTTTATTTCTTATAAGGAAGTGTTTGAAATGTTACCAAAAAGGCACAAAGTTTCATGATTTAATAATGATAGAATCAGGTAAAATTGTATGGTAATTGTTACTAGAGAAAGGTATTCTCGTAAACTTCTCAGAAATTATTGTAAAAATAATAAGCAATATGTGTTTCCTTAAAGTTACTGCACCTACTATTGAATTTCACTCATTTTTACTTTAATCATCCCGCCAGATTGAGAGCAAAGAGCTGCCCAGTTATTTTATGAACCTTTACCTGTTTTTTTTACTATTCATGACCACAATACTGTTTTCTGGTCTTTCCATGATTTGGAAATGCTCAAAATATATTTTCAAATTTTATCTACAATAATGGAGTAACAAATTTGTTTTGAAATCCAAAACACAATTTAACTTGATTGATAAAAAAGTGTAAACTCATATCATCAAGTCATGTCATTTCGATTTAGAAAAAACCATACAAAAAATATATTAGTTATATTTTAAACCAATTGTTGCCATAATAACAAGCTTTTGTATATTTCTTTGTAATCGCTTCTATGTTCCCATTAGTAGGCAATTCACTACAATAATTCTTATTCAATTATCTATATATGAATAATGGTGTTCAGAAGGCTCTATCTTAGGTTCAATATTGGTTTTATTAAATGTATTTTAATGGTGTAACCTCTGCCGTAAATACCTAAGGGAATACCTACATATATACTGACGATCTCCAACTATATATCTCAAAGACAACCGGTTATCTAAGGACACTATTTGTCGAATAAATTTAAAATTCATCCATTCTCATTGTGACGATATCAAGAAGACAAATTTAATAAATACATTGTGGAAAATTACACAATTCTTGCGCCTTCTCAGCATAATATTTTAAACAATGCAATAATTGAATAAATACAGGGAGAGTGGACGAAAGTTGGAAAAGATTTACTAAACAAACAAAAAATTCATGGTCTAATCGTGTTACCACATTATTTAAGCTATTTTTGTCCTTTGCTCCATTGAGATTAAATTGACTATTTGAACCTCACTTCAAAAGTAATGGTTGTGAGCTTTTTTATTTAGGCTAGTTACACTTTTTCAAAAGTGAGCTTAACATTTGAACTGCTGTTACGAGGTAGATACATTTTGAACTTAAGGCATTTTGACTATATTTCAACATATTCCAAAACGGTTGTTAGGTGTTCATTTATGTCTTTTATGCAGAAATTTCTTTCTATAGATTAGCTACGACTTTTTCACAATTTCTGTGTATACTGAGAGATACTTTTCTTATAGGCTGGTAGGATATGGAAAC
Source organism: Dioctria linearis (assembly GCA_963930735.1). Lineage (NCBI taxonomy): Eukaryota > Metazoa > Arthropoda > Insecta > Diptera > Asilidae > Dioctria > Dioctria linearis. The sequence continues at coordinate 221,545,411 of OZ005742.1, forward strand.
CTCTTTTTGTTACGACTTTTTTAAAAGGGGAATTTTCATATATCAACTAATGATGTTATGGCACCAATAAAAATGATGCTCCCTAACTCTTGAGAATGGTTGTGGCAGCATTATGTAGTGTAAGAGAATCTACTTAAATTGAGGAAAAAAAAAGGTTAATAAAACCGACATGTGGTTTTACTAGTTAAGCCTACCTAGATCAATTGGTCGCCTTTCACAATGTTCTTGTTTTGTAAAACTAAAATACCCACACACAAAATAAGAGCAAGATATTAAAGCTATTGATCAACAGAAAGAGACTAAGCTGAGATATTACTAAGAAGCCGACAAGAAGGTACTTGTTTTGGGTATTGTACATATGCATATATGGGTGTATGTGTATAAATCCTCTAAGAGAATGGATAGATGGCTACCGTTCATTCTTGTCTCAAGTACACTTTCATATTATGAAAATGAAAACAAGTTGCCGGATATACTAGAATATTCTGCTATGCCACCCTCTGTTTGAAGTGAAATTTTCTTCAATTTATTTAACGTCGATTGCACTTCCCTGAAATGAGATCAGAAACAGATTTATATTTTAAGCACATAGATTCACACAGTACCTAAGCTTTAAGCGTGAAATAAATATTTAGATTCATACAATTTAGGCCTTTCTTCCATAATTATGTCTGTCTATTATGTTGTCGGAAAATTTCCCTTATTAACCGATGCTGCTTATTCTGTCCAATCTAAAGGAACTCTCAAAGAAGTTCTATTTGATGAGAAAAGCTTCAAGAATGGTCGATAGTGGTCTGGTAAGTGGAAATTACCCTTGGAAATTTACAATAACTAAAATTTTTTTTATAATTATCCCCTCCGTTTCAAAGTATAAAGTTAGAATTTTGCAAATTCAACTACTTAGATTTTTATTTATTCAAAAAATGTTTTCTTTTATAAATACGGATCAAGACCAGTTTTTTTTATATTGAATTTAGATTAAATTTGTGAAGGAGTGTATAGGCGTTAGCCTCGCTATCACCGCGACCTGAAAGATCTATTGTGAGTCCCCGTTGCATTTACTCTTCTAGGTTCAGACTGTTAATAAAGTCTAGAACCATTCTGGGGTTGAGGATTCACACATTGGTTGGTGGAGGAAAAGCATGTTCGAGGTGGAGTAGTCTCCGCCTGGCCAATGCTTCGCAGTTGCAGAGCAAGTGCTCCGACGTTTTGTGAGCTTCCTGACAGAAATGGCAGGATGAAGTCTCATCAAGGCCAGCTTGTCTAGGTGATACCTTAAGGGGGCAATGGCCTGAGAAAAGCTCAATAATCGTTTTGAGCTCTGTTCTTCTAAGGAGTAGGAGTTCTTTTGTTTTTCCGCCAGCGGTATCGATAAAATTTTCTGCCTGACGAAGTCCTTCTAGCCTTTCCCAATACAGGGTTTTTTTTTTATTCTCCCAGTCGTTTAGGGCAGCTCTGAGGTAACACTTTGAAGTGCCACAAAATGGCTCCGGTCCTCTTTTGGTTAGTCCATCAGTAATTTGATTGGCTTTGTGGTCATGTCCGGGTACCCACATTAGGATAGCCTTTGTTTCTCCTTGATAAGTTTTTGAGGGTTTGCAAATATTCCCAGACTATCGCTGACATGACAGTATAGGACTTTAAGACCTTCAGGGCAGCTTGACTGTTCGAGAGAATATTAATGGTTGAGCCATTTATGGCTCTTTTAATGCAGGTATTGGCACATTTTAATATGGCCAATACCTCGGCTTCGAATACGGTAGGAGTAGAGCCCAGCGCCTTTGATATATGGCGTTTGGGGCTGTATACGCCCAGTCCGACTCCATTGTTCGTTTTTAAACCGTCTGTATACCACACCATCGATCATTGTTGGAAGGACGGTTTAGTGGAACGCCATTGCTGTCGGTCTCCCAGAACAACTTGGAATGGTCTTACAAAATCCACCCATATCTATTTTAAGATACACAGTAAAAAATGTTTACTACTTATAGAGTAGGCAATAGGTTGTAATTATGTAAACACCTGATTGAAATTTACACATTTTAGAGGAAATACTTTACTATACGATTGTAAAATTACACAAAAGTTGTAATAGGTGTAAATAGTGGAACGTAAAATTACATGCAGACGTAATTCATATACATATATGTATGTAGAATTCCTAAATAAAGCTGAACTCTCTTACACCTAATTTATTAATTTTATGCTGTGCGTATCTAGTAATGAGCAAATTTATAAATTCACCAAAAGATTTATAAAAGCATCACATGAAAGTCACAAAAAATTTCTGAACTGGACAAGTCATTTGCAAGTTTCCCCATTCTATTTATAGGGCAAAGTTAATATGGAGCGAAAAGTATTAAAAATGTGTTTGTTGATTAATGTTTTTACGGCACTTATGCTGATGATGAGAAGGATATGCATATTTTAATTTACTGAAAATTCATGCCGCGAAAATAACCTGAAACTAGGAATAACATGAAACTAGGAATAAGCTGAAACTATTTGGACCCACTAAGCTAATCAACTAACACTTTCCACGTCCGTACCAGGAATGACTTTCAAGAGCAAGCCTGTTTTGATTTTACTACATAAATAAGCGATTTTACAGAAATCATGTACAATTTTACTTATACCGGCGCAAATTTATGATTGGAATAGCAATTTTGCTACATCGACTTTAAATTTCCAGAAAATGTTTGTGGTTTTACCCCTTCCTTTGAATTGTAGGAATTAAATGGGTGAAATTACACATTTATTAAAATTACACACAAGAATTTGTATTATTAAGAATGTTTTGTAAATTTACTTTTGTTGTAGGTAAAATTTTTACTTTTTTGAGAATAGAGATTTCCAAGATATTTTTTATTGTGTACTTAAATGACCAAACAGATCCCCTGGCGAGATTTTTCCTTTCATGGCAATCGTCACAAGTGTGTCAATGTCGATTGTAACGGCCATCCTCTTTACCTGTTTCCCCACCAACTAATTATATATGTTAATCTCTATGAGCTTCACAATCTCGCTATGAGTCCTGTTAAGTAAAACAATCATCATTCTGAATGTTATGCAGGTACTAAGGTTTTTCTATGTCTGTTAAAATCCGAATAACAGACTTGGTAAATCCTACGATTTCATCTAGGATACCAAAAATGTCCCACAGAATGAGACTCGATTTGCATCAAAATGTTGTAGATCGATTTTGCCGCCATGCTGTAAAAACTTTCGCCAGCTCGGAATGAATTTTTCTTCATAATTTCTTTACCCTATACTGCCGTTCATATAAAAACTATGCAATACAACAACAAAGATAAACTAAATCTAATTTAATGTTTCCTTAAAAAAAAATCTTAATTCCATATTTATTAGTCAACTTATGAGCACAGTTGACCGCCTGCGACGCGACTATATTTAATAAGTCAAAAGCTCTCTGAAAATTCTCATAATTTTTACAATTTCAGAGCTTAATACGTGCCCAGAAAATTTCATTCCATTTCACTTCACAACAATAATATTCCATGGTGAGACTTAACGCCTTTTTGTCTGCCTGCACGAATATCCTGCAATAATAACCGGAAAATATGAAGGGATAAAAATCTTTGAAAAACAGTTAGTAAGACCACGAGAGCAGAGGCCAGACTATGGAGAAAAACACGACTGGTGTGGTCGTGGATTCATAAATAAACACTGCGTCGCCCGCATAAGATTTAAGCTCCTGTAAATCTCGTTTAATTTTTAATATTTTTTTAATATTCGTTGTATACCGGGAAGCAAATTGGAAAATATATGAAATGTCTCCGTAATGAGAAATTCTTGACGAAAGTTGCTCTGACGTCCTGTGAAAAATTAATAATAAAATTTCATGTGCGACTGTAATAAGGAGGAAAGATGCAGAATATTTTGCGATAAAGGAAATTATATTGGCTTTTGCTAGAATTTTTCGTTCTTTTGTTTTGTGTTTTCCATAAGAAGAAAGTAAAGCGAGTAAAACAGAATTGAGTAAGGAGAAATAAAATTAAGGATATGAGATATATGTAGGTACTTACATGGTATGAAAGACTTATTGAGTTTAAGTTTTCTAATTTTACTTTAGACAGATATGTATGAAAAGAGTTACAAGAAAAGAGAATTATGGCATAAGCTTAATCAGGTGTGAATCGAGAAATGTCATATAATAATCATTGTCAAATTAACAGTTTTAGACCTTTACACAGCAAAAAACCCTATGACTTCCAATTAGAGTGATGTAAAATATAGCAAAATTCGTCGGCTGATATATCCGAATGTTTTAATTCTTGAGTTATGTCATATCCAAATAACTTCATTAATTCATCAGCTATCATAAAAACTTGAGTCAAAATATTTTTTAGTTATAAAGCATAAGCATAGAAAAGGATATATTAAAGAAATGTCCCTTTCGTCCTTATTAATGATACATTTAGATCACATTTTTGAATTCCGAAAATAAAACTAAAACGAAAGTGTTATATTGCAAAGCCCAGTTTACCCCTTTATTATCGAGATAAAAGATCTAAAATTGCACCGTGTTCCTTTGCCATTTTTATCGAAAATGCACAGAGCTATTATCGAAGTTCTAATAAAAATAGTTATCTATAATGAGCCAAGATATCTTTTTTTATAGGTAACATTTCCAAAAGGCACAGGAAAAAATAATATATTTGGTTATGTCCTTTGAGTCCTTACTATGAATACATTTTGGCTACATTGAATTACTGCATATCAAATTAGAAAGAAAGTGGTATACCTACTGAAAATTCTTCGCAAAAAGGAGGTGAATCATTTACAGGTACATAATATGTTCCCATAATTCCTGAGATAAAAGTTACGGGCCCAATCTTCGTCCAATTCAATTTTCAGGTAAATTCTCATTATCTTCTTTCCTTTTTTCCTGTGCCTTTTTCGAAATGTTTCCTATACCAAAAGATATGATGGATTATGGTGGATAACTTCTTTATTACAGCTTCGATGGTACCTCTGTGCATTTACGAAAAAAATATTAAAGGAACACGGTACATGGAGTACAATTTAAGACTTTATATCTCGATAATAAAGGGCTAAACTGGAATTTTCAATAACACTTTCGATGAGCGATTTCATTGTCACACAAGATAAGTATTGCTTTAAGGTATGTGTAGACAAGATCGTTCACTTTCTGAGTAACTATAAAATGCAGCCCTTGGTCCAGTAATTTTTCACTTTTGGTTTGACAATCGAAGAGTGAAGACTTGCGTGATGAACTCACTTGCTTCATACTTATCACAAGATTTGATGATGTAATTAAAACTTCTTCTAATTTTCACATTATTTCTATGGCAATAATAATTTAGGATGGCTGACGAAATTTTAAATTCAGAAAATGACAAATTTTTTGGAATTAATATAGGAACGAACTTTTCTGGTAAAAAGGCTTCTGAAGTTTACAAACTTGTAGTAAGTACTAAACTTCTCATTTTACGTTTATAGATGATGATTCTTGGTAGGATCCATCATACATAATTAAAAATATAAGAGAGCAAACTACAAATCCTCCATCTGATTGCGTTTCTTCAGGTTAACAGTTTACTACATTACTATAAGTGGTATGTATATATATCGTTAAACTTGTATCAAAATAAGAACAGTATTAGAGTTCAACATAAAGTTGAAAGCATTGTTTTGCTGCTCTGCTTTCACATCGAAAGACGAAAATGAAAACGCTGAACCGAAAAACTCACTTTTCTATCTTCCAGCGGTGAATAATTCCAATTAAACTTATTTTAAAAGGTCGAAAATTTCTTATTCTGTACTTTTTCGCATGAAATTATTGATTTCTTACATTGTTTCCCGAAAAAAAGTACGTTTCAATGTTTTCTGACCGAAAATTTAAGGAAAATAATAATAATCCAAGTGAACTCATTGGATTTCAAATATTTTGCTAAGAGATCAACTGAGCTTAATTTTAGGAGCATTCCGTTTTCAAAAGTGAAGATCTTACTTTATGAAACAGGTTATCTCTTTATGTTGAAATATAAAACTTCAGCCGAAGAGATTGATTTTAAAGAGGCGAACTTCTTAATGAGACCAAAAAAAGGTTATCTTGCAACTTCCAAAAATATTATTTTACAAGCCACTTACAACTATCCAGATTGCAAATAAAAAGTCAAGGCTTTACTTAAGCTAAAATAAATTAATGAATTTTTCAAAAATTTTTATAATTGGAGAAGAGTAGAATTCAGTGAATCTTTTTAAGTTTATACATTACATATGTTTATGTACATACATTATGTGTAATAAACATTATTATTTGTTTGAAAAAAAAATGCCTTTTTGTGAATTTTAACAACAATACATACATATGTATCTACCTACATATCATTCTGTTAAGAATCTCTATAGCGTATTCAAATAAAGTTATCTGATACCAAACACATTTTTTTAAAAACATTAATATTTACTTATCGGATTTCCTCTAGAAAATCGTACGTCCAAGTAATTAATTTAAATCAAGTTTATTTTTGCATGTGCGATTTTCTTTCAAGTTTAATATTAGTTAATAATAATTATTCAGTGCATTGGAATATCAATACCAACCCTATAAAGCAATAACGAAAAAATTCTATCATACAGTTTTTATTTTTGAAGGCTCAGAATTTAAAAGAGTATTTTAAAAGTATTAAAAATGCACATACGACTTTGAAAACTTTCGATCTTTCTGTAAATTAGGTTTGGAGGGAACCGAATTGGTGTATATGTATAGCTTGAAAGCTAGCCTAATTCTTCATACAGAATTAAATGCTTTTTCAACGACAAGAAAAACCCGGCGGACGTTGCATATTTATGAAATTTTAGTAATAGGTGAAAAGTTGAGTATTTAGACTTCAAGGCAAAATGTTATATGCTTTTTTCTTTACAAATCATTGTTACTATTGTTGGATAACTTTCTTGTTTTCTAAATATTGAAAAAATGCCTAAGTTTTTCCACTTTCCTGGAAGTAGTAATTAATTATTTATGGGGTTTTTAAAATGATTGTATTACACGGAAGACGAAGATTTTATAATTGCTGAATATGATTAGATAAGTTGAGTGAAGATGTTTTTTTTTTTAGAGATTGGTGGATTATTCATACATCCTCACTTTTTTCCTTCTTCAATCATTTTGGGAACATATGGGCTTCCTTGTTGTCACGGATGTTAATTTCTTTTTTTTGTTTTTTTTTTTTTTTTTTTTTTTTGTTGATGCTCGCTGTCGAAACCTTACAGATATTTAGTAACCCGCAAGAGTATTATGACATATGAAAGAGAATAATTTTTAAAAGAAAAACCACAACTTAAAATGCATACGACAACGAATGAAATATGTATATAATTAAGAAAAAAAAAGTCGAATTGTGTTCTTTTTATTTTTGTTTAAAACCTTACATTAATAAATTAATTTTTAACTCATAATATGAGTTTTATTTCTTACAAATTTTTTTAAGGTCTGGTTAATAGGTGACAGGAAGAAGAACTCATTTTTATAAGGGAGGCAAAACATTTTACACAAGATATCATCTTCTATATTGCGTAGTTCATACTTGCAAATTTCTTTATTGAACATACCTATAATCATAAAAAATCTTCTTCGCATGGCGCAGGTTCCTCAATCGCTTCAAGACATTGATCTTGAATAACTACCAGGAATTCTTCTTCATTTAAATTAATAGCTAAAAGTAAAGATATTCAATAAACAGCTAACCTTTCATTATAATCTTGTACCTTTATAACTAATTTTTCTTTTGAATTTTCTTTGCAATAAGTGTGATCTTGAAAAATTTCGATATTTGTTCTATCGTTTGAAGAAATATTCTCACTCTTTTTTGCAATCTTCACCGCTCGAGGCATATTTAGGTTGAAACGTTATTTATTTTTATTTTTGAATAAATATTTAATTAAAATCATTCTCAAAGCCACCACTACAATTTTTGACAAATAGAGAGCTTTTTGACCAATATTTGTTAAGTACTGAAATTAGGAACACTAATCTCGTTATATATGAGCTGATATTCATTACCGTACGAAGCATAAATGTAGTCGGAAGGATATGATGTCAGGATTGTAATTGTGGGACTAGAGATGTGCGGGTAATAATCGTTCGTTACAAAAATATTCGCTACTTCTCTAAAAATTGGGTACCGAATACATACCCAAATAATTATTCGTTACTTGTACTCATATTTAGTTCAAAGTTTTCATTTCATAGTAAATTCGGTATTCTATTACCTATACGAATACCAACAAGATTAATCACACTTTTTTCCCAGTTGTTCACGTAAGTATGTACACCACCGCGGTGGTGGTGCCAAAGTTAACCTAATAAGAATTTAACCCTAGTATCGAGCTCGGGCAAAATAAAATTTAACGCGCTCTCCAAATATTTCACATTAAAATCGCTAGTAAAATTTTGACGCATGTTAATTTGGAGAAAATAGTAATTCAATTTTAGATTTTGATAAAGCAATTTTGATTCTTCAATCATTAAAAAGAAAATTGAAAATGCAAATTGCCATAAAAATAGAAAATTTTACCAGTCATTTAATGCTTTGATGCCTAGTAACGAATTCGAGTAAAATGTTTCATTTTCATACAAATCCTAGAGCTGGTAAGATCGTAAGCAGAAATTTTATTGAAGATTTTACTAGTGGATACGGAGTTGACCAGTAAAAAATGAAGGTTTCCTTTTTATAAAGTAGATAGCACAATAAATACTCCACTCATTTTACTAGGTCTTTTAATGCGCGAAGCCTTAAATGACTTGTAAAATTTTGACATTTTCTATTTCTAAGAATTAAAATTGTTCTATCAAAATGTAGATGTGAATTATTTCGTTTTCTCCAAATTAACATAAAGCCATCACCAGGAAATCCTCTGCATCAAAGAAGCTAAGTCCTACGTAAAAATTTTACTAGCATTTTTAGTGTGAAATATTTTTGCCTGAAATCGATACTAGGTTTTGTGCATTAAAATGCCTATCAAAATGTGTGGAGAACGAATAGTGTCATCTATTATTATTTTATATAGAGGGAACCTTTAGTTTTTATCTGAGAACTCTGAACTGCAGTAAAAATTTTGCTTGTGATTTTTCCGACTCTAAAATATGTATGGTAATGTCACTTTTTACGTGAACTCGATACTAGACTTTAGGAAACATCACACAAAACTGGAAAAATGAATCGTTTGGAACAAACAAAGAAATATATGCAGGCAATTTTTGAATGAAAGAAAAATGCATAAAAAGAAAAATTTAGAGAACAAAGCATTACCCTTATCATAAAATCTTCTTGAATAACTTCAAAATCCTTTCAATTATTTATAATAAAAGATTTTTCGTACATCGGGTCACTCTACCTCAATTGTTTTAGAAAAAATTAAATTTCGCTTTGGCCAACATTCTGAAAGGAGTACATAATTTCTATAAAATAAAATTATCACTTTCCACAAAAATATCAGAGATCCCAGCATGAGCTACACGCACTTAATTTCTCTATACCAAAGCGAAATTGCTAGAAAATATTTGGAATCAGTTGCAACTTCTTGTCTCCTAAAAGAATATTTTTAATATATAAACTATTTATTTACTTCTGAAAAATTTTATTTTTTTTTCTGCTGAAATATTTTATTTTATATTTTTCAATTCTTGAATTCTAATTGTATACTTTATTTTCATAGTTAATTAAATATTCCTCTTCGCAAAAAGATTGTTTAATTAATAAGTATGAGTATGCTGGTTAAAGAGTATTTTGGTAAGGTACCGAATTTGAAAGTAACGAATAAAAAGTAACGTATATTTTTCATAGAGTAGCGGGTAATAAAATTAACGAAATTGCCCATGCCTAATGGGAGCCCAGGTTCAAATCCAGGTGATATGCAGGAGAGTTTGTTACAATATTCTCTGCTTCTATAGAACTTTTATGAATGTTATACTATGCAAAATATGGTATTTGTAAATAAAGACGTATAATCGTCATCGTATACGAGAAATACAGGCCATTTAAGAAATATGCAAGATTTATTTTTTTCTTGTAGCCTAGTACAAGATTTTTACTAATATTCAGTACTGTTTCCGTACTCAAATAAAGTGAAGAAACTGTGCTTATTTGCAGTAACGAGTCAGTATCAAAACATTACAATAAACGATACTGAACAGTACTATAATCAGTTATGTCACCAATACCTAATGACGTCAGAAATATGTACTTGTGAGTATCGAAAATTTTTGCTTGAATTCTGCATGTTTCAGAATTCGGAGGGGGAATGAGTTCCGATAGACTCCCGCTGTAATTCAGATATGTTACAAGTAGTTACGCTATGCCGGTTCTGGACCACTGTTTTAGCTTCTAGGATTTCGCCACAGATGGCGCCACCGTCGCTAGCTGGTTTGAGCCATACTAAATGCAGGTTTGTGTCTTGGCTGTATTGGTTTGTGTCTTGGATACACCATTGCGCCTTGGATGCACCATTGTTTCTTGGGTGCATCATTGAGTCTCGACTGCGCCCTAGCGGCATTAGCAGGTACTACCAGCATGCTCCCGTACTACGGTTTTCTTAGATAGATATGTGGTGCGCCTAAATGTAGGCTTTTGGTTTTGAACTAATATTAGTAATAATTAAAGTTAACGCTAGGAAATTTTTGTTCATGCCAATGGATTCTAGATGGTTGGGGTGGGCGTATTAGGGGGGACGAAATTTTCATCAGAAATTCTCTAGAGGCTCTGGTTTTCGAGATATTAGCGATTTTACCTTTTCAGATATAGTTAATATTATTAATAATTCAAGCTACCTAGGATAGTTTTGTTCATGTTAATAGATTCTAGAAGGTGCTATAGGGGCGGGGGATAGAGGGGGGATACAATTTTTGTTAGAAATCCTCTACGGGCTGTGGTTTCCGAGTTATTAGAGACATCGGGTTGGGCGCAAACGCCATTTCTTGAGTAAGGTACCCTAGCGGCCTTAGCCGGAAATACCAGCATGCCTTGATTTTGCTGTTTTCTTTCATTACCACCTAAATAAGTTTTCTTAGCAGGGAAGTTGTAGATGTCAGCATCATTCGAATTTCACAACATGACATCACCATGACCAGATTCTAGAAGATGTCAGTGAGGGTTCTGGGGTATGTGTATTGAAAAGTCTTATGTTTTATAAACATTTGTTTTTATTTCCAATAAAATTTCATATTATAAAAGTATTTCTTATAGCACAGTGTCCAATATGAAGTTGACAAGATGGTGCATTTGTGTTAATCTCTATTAGTTTTCCACAGTTGTATTCATCTTCTACGTTGATAATGATTTCACCCTCTCCAACTATCTTCTGCATCCAATGAACTTTTTCAGCTCCCTTTACATATCTGGTTTTGTTTCGAAGCAGTGGTTCAACTATAGTGAACAGCTTGTGATACGGTATGTAGCCATCATCCCAGCGGAATCCGTGAAAATTGTGCTGAAGCCATTTTACTTGTCTCTTTTTTGCTGAAGTCAAATCTTTGTATCTGAACGGTGGTTGAAATATAAAGGGCTGCATCTGGTTTTCAATGTTTAAAATTGCCAATTCTTTAGTAATAAATTCATTGAGGTTTGTTTTGAATCCTTGGATGTCTACGATGACAGCCATCTTCTTAATTTAACTTTCTAACTTCACTTGTCAGCGGACTGTATTCCACTATTCGATCGTGTAGAAGCAGACAATATGCTGTTGTATTAGCCGGTATATTTTCAGATGTCTTGAATTCTAGCCTTATGTCAACAGGTCCAGTTTTTATTATTCATTTTAATGTGAGCAATCAATGACAGCGATCGGAGCATCGGTTTTGAACTTCTGATGAACGGCTGATACTGATGACCATAGTATGATTGTGTAAACTTTATATACATCTCATACAGCACTCCGTATCTATTCAAATAAAATTTCAAATTCAAATCATCATAGGGATATGATTCTGAGTTCAAATGAACTGTAACATCGGTGAGTTTGCAGTGATGAAACTTGCTTGCATCTTTGGTTTTATAGTTCCTTCGATACGTTTTTAATGCTAAGATGATAAATCGAGGTTTCTCCAGTTGAGTGGAAGTCTTAACTGACCAGGTTTGATGCGTGGATTCCGGTAGTACTGGATACTCATATTTGTCCCAGCTGCGGAATTTTATTTGTATCGGGCGACCTCTCCCGATAATTTTAAATAGTTGCAGCTTTTCATCATCGGATACTGTAACATGCGGAATACTCCATTGAAGTTTGGTAATTTCAATTTTCACCACATCAGTGGGTGATATAATGCTATTATCGTCTGTCCTGCTCCAGATCAATATGAGCTCATGTTTGGAATTTATCAGAATTTTCTTGTTATCTTCAGCGAAGCTCAATAAATATTTCAGAGGTACACAATAGTTAAACAGTCCATTGGCAGGTATAACGTATGAATCTGGTGAACAGCTGCCGTTGAGTAGTATCCTGATTACATTTGCATTTAGCGATACGTATTTTTTTAATGTTGTCGCAATCCCAAGATTTCTTGTACGATCGATTTCCACTGCATTCAACTCATAGCGTATTTCCTCAAAAAGAAATGGTAGAGCGTTGTTAGCTAATTTTGCAGTTGCTGAAACGGCTCCATCCAGCTTTGTGAGTGACCCCTCAATGTAAAGAAAACTCCTGCTGGGTAGAAGATTCAAGTCCTGATGTTGTACAGAGATACGGATTTCATCGCTGTTTTTAAATGATGTTAGAAATGGTGAATAGGAGTGATGTTCAAGTTTAGTAACACTGTTATCGAGCGTCTGGTCCAAAATCTAGTATTCCTTTATTCATTGTTTCAGCATTAAGCCTATCGATTGTAAATATGCTGTATTTGCAGGTGTTAATGTAGGTCTTGACCGCTTCAAGGTTGCCCGCTGACTAATGATCTTGCCTGCTCCGAACTCGTATTTATCATTATTGTATATCAACATGCTGTGGCTTCAAATGTAACCTGATGGTTATAGTCTCTCTTCTGAAGTTGATTAAGTCACCGTCTTGGTCAAGGAGCTTCAATGTTAGAGAACTTATACGTTTGGTGTTCACAGGCAAATAGATTACATTTTTGGGTACCTCCACTATTTTATACCCAGGCCCAACGTTCGGGGAAAACTCGTGGACAGTGTGTACTTGTGTGTTCTTGAAGAATGATCCTGATATAGTATTACATTCGATGCGTATAGTATTTACTTTCATGATGTTGACTGGCAACTCTGATGTATGCACTATATTAACAGATAAGTTTCTTTTACTGAATCCTAGCAGAGGAGCTATGGATCTCTGTTTTTCAAAATGTATTTTTTCAGTTGCCATAACTTCACTCTTCAATGCATTATTGTTAACCTTTATCGTTTTCCCTTCTTTATCCAAGTATCCTTGTACATATTGTGTTATATCATCAATCTAATAGGATCCAACAGGTATCTCAACAACCTCATTCCTTACATGAACATTGCTCACATCAATATTTGGTATAGAGTTGTATGTTTGAAAATCTATTAATCCACAAACATAATCCGTTGCTAGCTCCAGCGGGGGAAAGTACTCAGCAGTGAGTAGAGATGAATTTCCCGTGAGAGTAAGTAAGTGTTTATGATATGGCGGTTGATAATGAACCGTCATAATTTCAATATAAATACATTTATTTATAGATAATAATTAATGGCTATAACAATTATATAAAAACTCTAAACATAAGTGACCGCAAATTACTGCATCATAGTTCTGAAAAGAACTGCAGTTGTACGTAATATTACTACCCAAGTAGTTTATGAGCTCCCTTGGCGGTTGGAGATTGCCAAAGTTATCAAAGTATTCGATGTTATCACCTTTCTTGTAGTACGCTACCCAGTGTGTACCGGCTCCAGTTGAGATGTCCAAGTTAAGAATTCCGCTTTCTCGGTTCCATGGCTTTTTAGGAAGATTATCACGCATAAATACTTCTGTGAAGTGCGGCAAGTGTGTGGTATACTTGTGAAGATCCAACTCGTTTAGCGGTCTTTTGGGTAGCGTCTTTAATAGTTTTTTGGTTGAGGTTGTAGATAGAGTCCAACTCCTTTTCTGTACGGCTTCAGGAACAGCACGTTTCCATCTTTACCAACCGCTATAGTTTCCACTGCTTGGTTATGACGTTTGTTTTCTTTCAATTTCGCCTAATGCTATAGCTATGCCTGCTGCACCTCCCGATAGTGCTCCCAATGCTGAAAGTCCAGAAAACAACCGGTCCACCAACCTCTGGTACAGGTATCACTCGTGGAGTTTTAATTGATTTTTTCTTTCTTTTCACAATATATTTAGCTGCACTAAGAGCTGTAGCTTCCATCAAGACTTTTGGTTTTTTGACTTTTAAAATTTTACGTAAATTTCGTACTGCTTCTCGGAATGTGGGTTGGCGTTTATTTTTAGCCTTAAGACCCATACCTAGCTTAATTTTAGCCTTCATTGCGTTTGTTATAAGCCAAGCGTTGGCACGTTCACTCAAATTTGCATCCGTAGATTTTGCACGCTACCAGGCTCTTTCAGCTAATATTTTATCAGCTATATGTCGATCACTTGTATCTTTATGTCGCGAGTATGCTATATCGTGTTGGTTGCAGGCTGCGTCCAGTGGATTAATGCCCGGATCTCCTCTCGCCAAACTTTGTTGTAACTTTTTTCCTGGTCCACAGTACTGGTATCCCGGTAGATGTAATTCTACAGGTAATTTGTTGATGACTGAATTTAATAGTCCTCTGCCCCCTTACAAAGATTTTCTGGAGCGTTTCGATTTGTGATCTGACATCTTATAAGGTTTCGATGATACTGTTGAAATGTAATATAAACAGGTGTACTTATAGGAATCCCGTTAGTCTTCAATATGCGTTTCATTAAACAACAACAAGCTTTTCCTGTTCGAAATGCTGATGTAGCTGTTATGAAGGTGAAAAAGAAGCATGGTCTCCTATTGTTTAATAGTATAAGGAGCATCATTGTTGGACCATCCAATTGTGGAAAAACTAATGTTATGAGAAGTTTTCTGGAACATCCCAATGGTCTGAGATATGAAAATATTTACATATATTCCAAATCTTGACATCAACCAAAGTATGAATACTTGAAGCGAGTGATGACCCCCATATCAGAATTGGGGTATAATACATTCTCAAACAACTGCGATGTTCTACCTCCAGAGGAAGTCAAATCACATTCAGTGTTTATTTTCGATGATGTAGCATGTGAAAAGCAAGATAATGTGCGATGCTATTTTTGCATGGGTCGTCACAAAGATATAGACAGCTTCTATCTCTGTCAAACATATACGCATGTACCAAAGGACTTAATACGTGACAATGCTAATTTAATCATCTTCTTTAAGCAAGATGACCTGAATTTGAAACATATCTATAACGATCATGTGAATACAAATATGAAGTTTGATAAATTTCGAAGAGCCTGTGCTGCGTGTTGGAAGGATGAATATGGTTTCTTGATGATTGATAAGGATAGCTCATAAAACAAGGGGCGCTACCGTAAAGGATTTGATACCTTCATTGTACTATAAAAGGATGAAACATGCGAAATATTCATAGGTCGAAGTTGTAACTCAGCCGAAAGTACACCGAATCCTGTGGAACTGCTGAGTAAATTAAAGCTGTTCACCTGTTATCAGACCTGTTTAAAAGCTGTTAAGCTGTTATCAGAGCTGTTTGGAAAGCTGTTAAGCTGTTACCAGAGCTGTTCGGAAAGCTGTTAAGCTGTAATAAGAGCTGTTTGGAAAGCTGTTTACCTGTTATCAGAGCTGTTTGAAAAGCCGTTCTTCAGTTAATATCGAAGATGAATGAAAATCTATTAAAAGAAATCATCAAGACAAGGAATGCAGTGCGAAAGAAATTTAAAGCTCTAAAGACGGGAAGGATTGAAGCAGAAGTTCAACTTGAAGAAACTTTCAAGCCAATCACCAAACCCTTAAAAGAGTTTGTTACCAGAGTCAAAAACGAGCCACCAGTCAAATTGGAACCAAAAGAAGAAGAAGAAGAAGAAGACAACGAAATTGTGGAAACTTTTACTCCTCCAAAATGGAAATATGTGAAAATGGAGGCTAGCAGCACACCTATAAATTATGGAGATTATTCCTTAACATCTGAAGAAGAATTCGCAACACCTAAACATTCAAGAACATTGACAGGAAGGTCTCCTGTCACCTCCCCCGATACGTCTGGATACATAGTTTCAAACTATTTAAAGCTATTCACTGATAATAGACCTAAAATTGATCCAACCTATGGAGTTTACTATGATGACAACGCGTGGAGAATCGGTAATTCAACGTTTGATGTTGGTGATGTAGGACATATTGTTATCAAGGGGAAGAGCTATAAAACAACTTTGGGGTTATGTGAGCTGCTATTTATGAAGGATCCTGTAAAAAGTCTATATACTAAAGAGGATTTAACTAATTATGGATCTATTTTGAGAGATACCAATGCATATAAACGTGACTATACTGAAGATGGACAAATAAAAGGTACTAGAGCGGCTAAGCATAAAGCTATAATCAGTAAATTTATACAGCATAAAGGCATGGGACTAATGCATCTGCCTAAGGAAAACATTGATCACATTTACTGGGATGATCCAAATGAGTTAGTGGATAGATTGCGCCTTCTAATGGCATCAAAGCAGGCTGGAAACACCAGTCACAACAATGAAATTGTATCTATCCTGGAGGAGTTGCGAGAACCATATATTATAGATTAAATACTACTCCATTCCCATACTTCTTCACAATCTACAGATGAGCGTTGAAAAGTTTGGACGTTTCTCTAAGCGAGGATATCTTAGGAAAGAAGGTGAACGTGGACCAACAGGAGCTCAGGGCCCAGCCGGCGAACAAGGAGAGCGGGGTATTGGATTTAATTTTACGATAAACGGAGATTACGATCTAAACTCAAAGTGTATAAAACGACTTGGTGAACCCCTTGAAAATGATAATGCTACTACCAAAGACTATGTTGACAAGAAAATTAAGTGCTGAAGAAATAAAAAAAACTATTAATTTAAAGGTGACAAATTTAACGCTATATATCAATTATGAAATCGCGAAGATTGATAACTACCTATTTACTTCAGTAATAAATAAGAAAGACTTGACACCAAAAGATGGTGTATATGAGTAAAAACTCTCGAGAAATCTGTTTCATTTATAATTATGATGAGTAAGAGGCAAGTGGTAAATGAGTTGCATAAACAAGCGAGAAAAATTCTAAACGACGTCGTGTGATTATCAAAGGACTAGATGACTTGTGGCAGTCAGATTTGGTTGAAGGGTTGTAGGTTGTAGGGATCACAAGTATGTAAACAAGGGTTACCGCTATCTGCTGACAGTAATTGATACCTTTTCCAAATACGCATGGGCAATTCCAATTAAAAGAAAACTGGTGTAGAAGTAAGAGATGCCATGCAGTCTATATTAAGCGAGGGACGAATACCTAAAAACCTGCAGACTGATGATGGAAAGGAATTCTGCAACAGCCTCTATAAAAATCTAATGCTGCTCACTGAATACAATTCAAGAATACATCGAACTACAAAAATGATGTCACATGATATCAACACCTCCAATGAGAAACAACTGCTTTCAACTGTATACAGTCATATAAAAATTGTTGTTCCTGCAAAGTATACAGTTGGAGATTTTGTACGTATCAGCAAATACAAGCATATATTTGAGAAAGGCTATACACCAAACTGGACAGCTGAGATTTTTAAAATTATTAAAGTTCAAAACACAAACCCCATCACATATCGGCTGGAAGATTATCAAGGATATCCAATCACAGGAGGCTTTTATGAATTGGACCTGCTGAAAGTTAAACACCCAAACCTATATCTCGTAGAGAAAATCTTAAAGAAGAGTGGAGATAAAGTTTACGTTAAATGGTTCGGATTTTCATCAAAACACAATTCTTGGATTAATAACAAAGATGTTTTATAATATATTGAATAAACATTTAACAATTTAAAATAATTATAATACTTTATACATGTAGTTATAATGCAAATTACTTTAATAAATAAAACTAAAACTATAATACATTTATTATTTACACTAGACTTAGATACTGTCTGCGGTTGCCACTTGTTGATCTGATGAAATGGAGTAATGCCCCCATGGTGGAGTATCCGTCGTTCCGCTCATAATATGTCGCTTATTATCATAAGGACTCAATGCGATCTTCTTTTGACTGACAGTGTACACGCTATGGTTATGGGATCGTATGGAGCTCTGACTGGCAGTTAATATTCGCTCGTTATTCAAGTATTCGACGTAGTCTTCGAAATTGATATGATTCTGGACTACATTAGCCTTTACCCCTTTTGCTTTCTTAACAGTTTTACCGTCGTTTATTCGCAGACTGTACATTTTGGAGCGCAAGCCAACAAATTCGCTCATGATTTTCCCATTCATCTCATCCTTCATTAGACCAGGAATCTTTTTATTCATGAGCGGTAAATCGAACTGGTTATCTTCTGAGTAATCACTTGTATTAAATTTGTTTATATTTTCAGCCATGAACTCATATGCATTTTTCTCTTCAAGTTCATATATTAGAGAATCTGTATCTGTATACATGACTTTACATTTATCTCCAAATTCACGCTGCATAAAACTGTAATGGAAATCGTAGAGGCATATCTTTGAAATTTCCATAACTGCAATTCCAATATAGAGAGGATTATTGAATAAGATTTTGAGTCGCCTTAATTTCACAGCAAATAAGTTCTCATCAAATATCGTTGCACTGTGGAAGTTCGGTGTCGCAATCCGAGCTTTTGCACCATAGCGACTTTCCCACTTTACGTAAAGCTTGATATCGCTATATTTGCGTACATTTTCCATGGTCTTACCAAAAGCTGCATTATTCATCTTCTTATAGCTGTCCTTCTCATGATCGCTTGTAGCCTGCATCCGTTTGGTGGTATTTAAGTCAATATATGGATTAAGCCAAGCTGATTGGTCGAATTGAAGAACCCGGTGCACTTTTTTTCAGGATGAGTCCATGTGATAAGCATTGCTTCAAATTTCGGTAGTGTATAACATATTTAATTTTTGGATGTAATGTCGTCAAAAGCTTTTCTAATTTTGCTCCAGGTGCTGCTGCATGCTCAGAGCAAAACGGTAAGTCCTTATGCTTATCATTAAGATGTTGAGGATAATCCAAGTCGACTTCGAATATGTATCCAGTTGGAGAATCATCAGGAATTTCGGAAACGTCAATATTGGGAACATCAACCCATTTGAATCCTCCGGTTGGTAAATGCTGTGACATGGCCCATCCATAAAGGCTATTCACATCATAATACATCAAGAATTTCTCTTTCTCCTCAGGCCTAAAATCATCCACCTATTTATTATTGGCT
>OZ005742.1:221569856-221655668 GCA_963930735.1 Dioctria linearis
TAAGCCGTTTGACTTTGGATAGTACGGACTGGAATATGTGAATTTAAACTCCCACTTTTGAGCAAATTCATGACACTTATATGAGTTGAATGGTTGATAGTCGCAAGTTCCTTCTTCTGGAATCCCATTTGAAGAAAATATTTCTTTCAAAAATATTTCTTTCAAAGCCTCAATCACACTAGTTGAGGTTTTGGTAGGCAATTCTTTGATATCTAGCCATCTTGAATAATAATCAATTACAATTAAAAAGTTCCTACTTTGAATTCAAAAAAATCGCAACCTACCTTTTGGTAAGGGTAGTCGGGAATAGGCCGTACTATCATGTCATGTTTGTTATTTGCATATCTGAATCTTTCAAAAGTCTGAACCAACTACTTATAAGGTTTTCAATGTCCCGGCCATATATGGCCAGTAAAATAAAGTTTTTGCTCTTGCTACTGTTTTAGTTGTACCAAAGTGATTCTCATGCAATGTTTGTAATGCATTGCTTTTTAGAGTTTCCGGTACAAATATGCGATCCTCATAGAAAACTAGCCCATCCTTCTTCATATAACTTATCTTTTATGTTCCAATAAAATTTCATTTCATCGGTAATTTGCTCTTGGACACTGGCCAACCTTATTATATTCATATATATATTCATATATATTTCATCTTTACTGGATTCAAGTTTATATCTTTCTTTTGCTGTGTCACTCATACTAACGCTATGAACTACCTCCGTCAGTAATTTGTCTAATCTAACTTCATTATCCTGTGCAGGATTGCGTGAAAGCAAATCCGCAATTGTGCAGATCTTTTCCTGGGACATACTTTATGTTAATATCGTACTTAAGAAGTTTTATTTTCATTCTTTGTAACCGTACCGAATAATTTGAGATAAGAGGCTTTTCTAGGATCGATACCAATGGCTTATGATCAGTATGAATTATCACTTTCGTGCCATATATGAAATCATTAAATTTTCACATGCGTACACTATGGCAAATAGCTCCTTTCGATCTGAGGATAGTGGGTTTCTGTTTCGGATAAGCTTTTGGATGCATAGCTTACTGGGCTTCCATTCTGCATTAGGCAACAGCCTAAACCATATTTTGATGCGTCTGAATGTATTATTACTTGACAGTCAGGGTTAAATGTGTGCACACATGGAGGCATTTTGATAGCAGTCTTAATATTATTCAAAGCTTCAGTGTGCCTCGCCGTCCAGTTGAAGCAAATATTCTTTCGTAATAACTCTCTGAGCGGCCTCGTTAATTCTGCTAGATGGGGAATAAATTTTCTTAAATAGTTAATTGTTCCTAAAACCGTTTGCAGTCCTTTTTGGTTGCTTGGCACTTCGATGTTTTTAATTGCTTCAACCCTCTGCGGATCTGGTCTAACCCCTTCTGCTGAGAAGATATGCCCTAAATATTTAACTTGCTGTACTTTGTACTGCACCTTATCTGGGTTAAATTTCACATTCAACTCTTTTGCCCTTTCTATAACTTTCTTTAAGTTTACATCATGTTCAGCACTTGTTTTTCCCCAATGATAATATCATCGATATAAATAAACGTTCCTGGCAAGTTTCCAAAATACTTCATGTTCAAATTTTGGAACTTCTCTGGTGCTATTTTGACACCGAAAGGGGTGCTAAACACTGTGAGTTTCTTTGAATTTTCCGTGAGCTCAACTTGCCAGAAGCCTTCCTTTAAATCTAGAACTGTAAAATACTTCATTCCTCTCATTTCTGTTCTAAAATCCTCAAAACTAGGAATAATAAAGTGTTCGTCCTTAATACATAAATTTAATTCTTTTGGGTCTAAACATATTCGCAAGGACTTATCTTTCTTTTCCACAACCACCATGTTGTGTGCCCATTCCGATGGGGAATCCACTTTGGAAACTATACCTCTCTTTACCATTTTAATAAGCGAATCCTTTACCCGTTCAAAGGCAATCTCCTTGGGGGCTTACTTACTGGTTGGGCCCCTTCTTTAAGTTCTATAGTACATTTGTCCGGAAAACGTCCGAAGCCTGCGAAGATATCTTTATGTTTTGAAATAAATGTTGGCCTATCTTGCAACTCAATAGAGTTCACTCGTTGTATCAAGCCCAATTCTCTACACGATTTCCGTCCTAACAAAGGTTGTGATGCCACATCAGCCACTATGAAATCTAGCTTGTAAGTAGTACCTTTATACGTCACCATGCTATTAGTTTTCCCTACGACACATAAATTGAATCCTCCATATGCTTCTAACCTAACTCTAAATGGAAACATTTACGGCTGAGGTCTCAACTTTTCGAAAATATTTTTTGGCAAAATATTAACTTGTGAGCCTGTATCGAGCTTAAATTTCACTATCGTATTCTCAACGTAAAGATTTTCTGTCCAATACAAGATGTCAACACATGTACTGTTCAATGAATCAACATAAAGTAAATCGTCACCACAATCAATAACGTCATTTTTTAGCGCAAGATCACTAACCTGCTTAGATTTCAGACAAACAGCTGCAAAATGATTACACTTGCCGCACGAAGCACATTTTTTTCCGAAAGCGGGACATTTGCTTTGTATATGTGTATAATTACAATATGTACACTGTTTTTTGCTTGCTTGAACTTGATTTTTATTTTTGCTGTTACTCCCAAATTGACGTGAATTTCCTTTCACATTTCTGAAATTATAATTTAGATTTTTTTTTATTAGTATTATTCTCATAATTGTGCGCGCTTTTACTACCACTTCCCTCGGTTTTCCTTACGGCATGAACAGTGGATGCATTCCTGGATTGCGTTGGCATCTCATTCTGCATCACCTTGCTCTGGACTCCAGTAATCTCTGCAATACGGCATATTTCAATTGCTTTTGTTAATGTTAGCTCGTTCTGTTTAAGTAGTTGCGTCTGCGTTGTTTGATCCCCAATTCCAATGACGATGCGATCCCTCGGCATGGACTCTTTCTCAGTTCCAAAACTACAGCTTTCTACTAGCGCTGATATTTCTATTAAAAAGTGATCGAACGGTTCGCCTTCCCGTTTATTTCTCGAGTAGAACAAAAATCGTTCATACACAATGTTGGATCTAGGATTACAGTACTCTTCAAACTTTGCTGTGACCTCTCTAATTTTTTTTTGTTCTCTTCCGACAAATTAAACGTGTGGAATAATTCAATTGCTTCGCTGCCAGCACAGCTCAGAAACCTTGCGACTTGTATAGGCTCTTCCTCTTCATCAGTTTTAGTTGCAGTTGAATAAATTGTAAAATGGGTCTTAAACTTTTTCCAATTTTCTCGCAGATTTCCATCGAGACTGAGTTGTTGAGGCTTTGGGAAATCCATTGTCACTACTATCACTTCTATATTTTATTTTCCACAGATTTTTCAATAAATCCACTATCACTGCTGGATTTTAATACAGGTTCTTGTTTTTGCACTTCAAAATTATGACCGGCTGCGCCCTGTTATATGGATTGATGAAAACTACTTGTTATGATGAGTTCAAAGTGTATCTAATGCGATCTAATTCATTACAAGTCTAATCTGCAACTGAATGTGCTTGCACTGGAAGAGTGCTGTTAAGCGCATTTATCTTAACCAACTATAGTGTATGTATATTTGTTATTAGTGTAATTAAGGGAACACACATAAACTTGGGACTGAGTTCAGCTAATTATCACAACTTATATTACAGCTTATATTCACAATAACACCTGCCATAATTCTACCTACGACAGCTGTTTTTATTTCTTCCCAGTTAACAAAATCACTTCTTATTACTCGTTGATTAATTCGTCCACCTCGATGGGGAGCTTTGATTAACACTCTCAACGATTTAATTTGAGCAATACAGCTGTGCAAATGTTGTTTCATATCTTATTACACTTCCGAAATGCTGCTTGACATTTACGAATGTTTCTGTTGCACTCCTTAATAATATTGTTTTTATTCACAAAATTTGCATCACTTAAACACTTCAACACATCTTCTCGCAATTTCTTAATTAATGAAAAACTTTCATTTATTACTGTGATAGACATTTTTAATTTTTTTTTATTCAACACTAACACTTTGAATCATTTAGATTGACTGGTGCTCCCCAGGAGCTTGCTTGCGCTTTTATAGCAACGGTTTGTAAACATGAATGATCCTGCTGCTACAATAATCATTGCACAGGGTGAATTCCAACGAATTTGCTTACAGGCTGAGTTGATATCGAATTACACGATAAACAAAAACATCATTCAAATTAATTTGATTACTTTATTCTGCTGGTAGAATTGGCAAATAAGATTGTTTACATGAATGCCTACATGAAAATGTGAAAATTTCTTTACATTCCAATGAAACGTTTCGATCTGTAAAATTCTTGGAACAATAAAATTGTTGGTTGCCTCCAGGAAGTGTGTTATCAAATTATATGAAAAGAATAAACATGAATCATTTGCTGATATTGCTTAAATTTGTTTACAGCAGGATGTGAAAATTTGTTTACGAATTCCAATGAAACGTTTCGATCAGTAGAATAAACATGAATCATTTGCTGATATTGCTTAAATTTGTTTACAATAGGATTTTTACGAATTCCAATGAAACGTTTCAATCAGTAAAATTCTTGGAATTGGGTTCCTTACAGGAAGTGTCGTATCAAATTGCATGAATCATTTAGCTTAATGTGCTGATATTGCAAATTTGCTTTAAGCAGGATTAAACTTGTTTTGGAATCATGACTATAAATTGAGGAGCTGAAACAGATTTGCAATCAGTTTCATTTTGGAGTTCAAACGATAAACAACCAAGGAGAAATTAATCTGAAATGGCAAACGCAATGGAGGAACTGATGAAGCTGGAGCAGTACCCACCTTCTCTAAAGACATCTGAAATGGAATTTAACAAGGAATACAAGATTCTGGGTGCCAGAAGATGTAAAACTGCATTTGAATCTCGCATCATCCTGGACTTGGAGGACTGTCAACTTTTCCTTCCTGCACGGTACAGCACAATTACTGACGATGCTATACTGGAGATAAATACTGCAGGAGATTTTTATCTTATAAATAGAGGTCCTATCGGTCGAACGTTTAAAATAGAGTTTATTCGCCATGATATTAATCTGTACCCAATTAATTATTATAATTGTGAGTTCTGTGCTCAAGCTAATGGGGGTGCTGGTTGTGGAAGGATAACTCAACCTTTAACAATTCAAATATAACAATTTTTATTCAATATATTGCTTACAAACTATTATCACAAATTCAATTTTCTTAACCTGCTACTATAATATATACTTCAAATAAAAATTCAACACTTATACTATCCTAAGCTAAATTAATTTCAATGATAAATCCAATAAAATTCATAAATAGAAAAAAAATATTGCCACAGAGATTTGCTCCCCTTATTTCTGAAAGAGAGAGAAAAATCCAATATTAATACAATAGAAGTTTTGTGCTACACGTATAAGCACGGTAGCGGTAATGAAAAAATAATTATAATTCGGCAGAAGTAAATTTCTGCAACAAGAGTAGCTTCCTGCTTGGATAGTAATAAGTAGGAGTAAATTCCTAATGAGATGTCTGATAGAGATTAATGCAGAAGTAAACTTCTGCAGTAGGAGTAAATTCCTACTCAGGTGGGAGATGAAAAATAAGCAGAATTAAATTTCTGCAGTAGGAGTAAATTCCTACTTAGGTGTGGGATGGAATTGGCATAATTAAATTCCTGCAGTAGGAGTAAATTCCTACTTAGGTGTGGGATGGAATTAGCAGAATTAAATTCCTGCAGTAGGAGTAAATTCCTACTTAGGTGTGGGATGGAATTAGCAGAATTAAATTTCTGCAGTAGGAGTAAATTCCTACTTAGGTGTGGGATGGAAATAGCAGAATTAAATTTCTGCAGTAGGAGTAAATTCCTACTTAGGTGTGGGATGGAAATAGCAGAATTAAATTTCTGCAATAGGAGTAAATTCCTACTTAGGTGTGGGATGGAAATAGCAGAATTAAATTTCTGCAGTAGGAGTAAATTCCTACTTAGGTGTGGGATGGAAACAAGATTTGGTGTGGATAATTTGGAAAATCAGAGTAAATTCTGATGTTTTCAGATCAAATTCTGAATTGGGAATGGATGATTCTGCTGCAGCTCGTCGCCTTTTTATAGCCGCAGCGAACCGCTACGTTTTGGCTTCATGATGGGTTGCCTTGGCAACGCTCATTTTCAAGGTTTGTTAAACTTTGACGGCGGCGGCGTCACACACTGACGTCATTGTGGGACCATTAACGCTGCACTGAGCTCTGACTGCGGCGAAGGCGAGAACATCTGGTGATATGTTGACATTTTGACATGTCAATGTAAATAATCCGAGGGAAGTAGGATTTGGTCATGAAATGGTAAGTTTTTGGTTAATTATTCTATTTGTTAGTTATTTATAAGAGTTTTCGTTTATTTTGAGGTGAAAAAATAGTGGAGAAAGTTTTAGGATGGCGTTGGATTGAAGGGAGGAAGTTCCCTAGCCTCAGATAAGTATTTTTGTTTAAATTATTTTAAGATAAGATTCTTTCTGTTTTGTTTTTTATCTTTTTAGGTATATATCTGGGGATGAACCAAGGACTCATCACGGGATTATATATGTGGACTGAAAAATAATCGTTAAATAAAAAAATCAATAATGTGAAACTAGTTTTTTATTATTAATATTTATAAATTATTAGTAATAATAAAAGTTACGTTTAGTACTAGTGCTCCAAAAGTTTATATAATTGAATATGAGCCCAGAAAAGGACCTTGGGAGACATATGCTCTGGATCGCTTTCGTTTCCAAGATCGGATTCATAGAACTTCACATATATTGCTACCAATTTTGAATATAGAACATAGGGAAAAAGTTTATAACTTAAGATTTAGAATTAAATAATGAATTTGATGTGAATAAATATTGAAATTTAATTTGGTTTGACAACATTATTTTCAGCAAAAGAAATTGTATCAATACACTCACAGCAACCTTATTTTTACCTTAAACTTGAAGTTTTCTATTAAATATTTACAGCAAGTGATGATATTACTTAAATTTGTTTATTTGATGAGAATTACGCATCATACCACATTACTAATTGCCAATTACCTAATTACCAACCAAGCTGCTATTTGCCAATTAGCTAATTGCCAATTAGCCAATTAGTAATTATATAATTGCCAATTAGCTAATTGTTTGAACAAATGTCGCTAATATCGCGAAAACCAAAGCCCGTAGAGGATTTCTGATGAAAATGTCGTTCCCCCTCCCACCCCACACCGCCAAGAATCCATTTCCATGAGCAAAAATAGCTTGAATTATTAATACATTAATATCTCGAAAACCAAAACCCGTAGAGGATTTCTGATGAAAATTTCATTACCCCCCTCCCTATCTTTATTATCCCCCCCACATACCCACCATCTAGAATCCATTGGCATGAACAAAAATTTCCTACTATTAAATTTAATTATTAGTTCAAAACCAAAAGCCTACATTTAGGCGCTCAAGAAAAATCAATTATTACTAGTATTAATTCAAAACCAGGCGCAACACTTGAAAGCAACAAAAGCCTACATTTAGGCGCACCATACTTCCAAAAAAGAAACTGTAGCTTGCTGCTACGTGTGGGCACAAAACGTGAAAAGTGAAGCACAAAACTTCCCAAAACCGTAGCATGCTGCCACGTGTGGGGGCAAAAGTGAAGCAAAAGACTTCACATATCCAAGAAAACCGTACCACACATCCAAGAAAGCCGTAGTACCGGAGCATGCTGGCAGTATCGGCTAATGGCTCACTGACATCTTCTAGAATCTGTTGATGGTGATGTCATGTTGTGAAATTCGAATGATGCTGAACAAAGCCTACATTTAGACGCAGCACCCCCATGAGCAAAAAAAGCTTGAATTATTACTAATATTAACTATATCTAAAAAGGTAAAATCGCTAATATCTCTAAAACCATAGCCCGTAGAGGATTTCTAACAAAAATTTTATACCCCGTCTAACCCCCGCCCCTATAACACCTTCTAGAATCTATTGACATGAACAAAACTATCCTCGGTAGCTTGAATTATTAATAATATTAACTATATCTGAAAAGGTAAAATCGCTAATATCTCGAAAACCAGAGCCCCTAGAGGATTTCTGATGAAAATTTCATCCCCTTCAAAATGGCGCCAATGGCGTTTAACGTTTGTTGTAACCATTAGGAAACGTTCATATTGCTCTCATGTATCCTGATTGTAAAAATATTAACATCAAACAACCTTGCGTTCATTTTAACCATCTAGAATCCATTGGCATGACCAAAAATTTCCTAGCGTTAACTTTAATTACTACTAATAATAGTTCAAAACCAAAAGTCTACATTTAGGCGCACCACATATCTATCTAAGAAAACCGTAGTACGGGAGCATGCTGGTAGTACCTGCTAATGCCGCTAGGGCGCAGTCAAGACCAAATGACACATCCTGGTAGTACCGATTAATCCCGCTAGGGCGCAGTTGAAACTCAATGGTGCACCCAAGACACAATGGTGCATCCAAGGTGCAATGGTGTATCCAAGAAACAAACCAATACAACCAAGTCACAAGCCTGCATTTAGTATGGGCCGAAACCACCTAGCGACGGTGGCGCCATCTGTTTCGAAATCCTGGAAGCTAAAACAGTGTTCCAGAGCCGGTATAGCGTAACTACTTTTACACGGGAATTTGCAAGTCTTAAGATATCCGTTTCAATCAATCTTCACGGAGAAAATTTAATGTGTCAAATTGAATGAAATCATTGTTTAAACCAAACAATTTCGAGTTCAAAATGGCGCCAATGGCGTTTAACGTTTGTTGTAACCATTAAGAAACGTTCATATTGCTCTCATGTACCCTGATTGTAAAAATATTAACATCAAACAACCTTGCGTTCATTTTAACCATATAAAATGTCCAAGAAATGAAATGCAATTGAATTTCATATACGTTCAAAATTGGAATGTTTGAAAATATTGACATCAAATAAGCTTGCGTTCGTTTCAACAAGACTATTAAAAAAAATAAAAATTCTCGAGTTCTAATAGAAAAAATGTATAAAACTTATGTATATTATATACGGCAGTATAAGTCTTTCACTAAAAATATGTTTATGACGAAGGTGTTGATGGTAACTGATTAAACCAACTAAGGGCAGAGGCAGACCCGTTTTAGCATTTTGATGAAAAAATACACAATTTTATTTAATATTTAAGTCCCAAGAAGTCACATACTCACAACTGAACCAAACTTTGTTTCTGCACAATTTCAATTTGGCCTGAAATTTTACTGTAATTCTTATTAAGAGATAACCGGGAAAAATTCGACCTCTATTCCAAATTCAGCTTCTAGAAGGGTATTCAAATGAGCGAACATAGACGAAATACCAAAATGAAAAGAAAACCTTTAAGTTGGGGAAAGCAGACTCCAGACTCGAAAAGTGAACGAACAGAAGCAAAGCTACAATAATATTACTAAATTTAACTCATTTGACGGTCAAAGTGTAGGCGTTTTGATTTCAAAACTGACAACAGACTAGATAATGAAAACGTAAGTACAATTAGCCATCATACTGATCGTCGAAGTATTCAATATGAATTATTTTCTTATTTCAAAGTGAATTGTTAAATTGAAAGTATTTTTTATTTTTTACATGCAGCATTTAACTCAGATACTCTTATTCCTTTAACACGAAATTGCTAGTATTTCGAACTAAAGTTGCATGATTAAAACTTGTGTTTGGGATGGAAGCATCAATTTCTTCAACAATCTTGATAACATTTTTATCAAGTTCTCTACTGTATATCTGCTGTCTTATACAATTGATCTTCTGAAGTGCTTCTTTGCGTTTTTTCCCTATGACTAGTTTGTTTTTTAAAGTTTTTCACATAGCCTCTTGGTCTCCTCTATTGAAATTTATCCAGTTTTTAAATAACTTTTATCTAATCAAAAACACCTGACTAAATAACATTATGCATGAGCGCCTGAGAGTGACGAAAAAATTTTAGAGCATAAATTTGGATGGATTTACATAGGCTTTTTGATTTAGAATGATGAATGGAGAGTTTTCCGATAGGGTAAAAAATGTACATCTTTTGGGGTTCTGGGTGGGGAGTTGCAGCTACCACCCTTGGGGGCTATCCAATCTGGGCCGTGTGTGATATCACAGTAACGCCCTTGCTGAGTCCTATTAAATGGCATATTCTCTTTTCTTCTGTAAGAAACTTTATAGAAGACTTTTCTCACTCGAATATCTTTAAGATTCGTAATTTTATAATTTGTGTACAAAGGGGGTAGGTTCGTGCGGGGGAATGATTTTCTTTTAAGCGCTTTAGCCTAGTATTTTACATATTTCATGTGAGCATTTCAATTTTCTATATTTAACCGTTATATGGGTCTTGATGTGAAATGAATTTCGCTTGTTCTTTCATGCAATTTTTTGTGTGCTTACATTACAGTACGACAATCTTCTATACTACTTAACGCAGAGGGGAAAAAATACACCACAACGTTCGCAAGTGAAAGTAGATGTGAAATGATATGTTAAATAGATCATGTCGTCATATGAGTTTTTAGCGAAAATATAATGACTAACAAGTATAAAATAAAAAATATTAAAAAAACTCAATCAAATTAGCTCCGTATTCTCGTGACCACTAGCATCTCATGAGTTTTGGTTGTTAAAGAAAACCTTTACGCCCCTTCTCATAATGAATAGATTTTATAACCCGAAATCGAAGACCCAAAATAAAACCGAACTTTTTTTATGCTCTACGTACACCATCCCATATACACACATCCATGTTTTTTTTCCCCAGAGCATAGCATCTCATTCAAATTCAATTGAATGCCTAACAAATATCATACTGAATTTTCGTATTCCAAACAACTTAAGATGAAAAATTGAAACTTTCATGTATCTACATATATGTAGTGGTTACCCCTTAACCACGTTACGGGAATGTCTCTTGCAGACATGTAATGAAATAAACCAAATTTAGAAACCACTCAACGTAATTCTAGCATCTATCCATCAGATGAATTTATGGTAAATGTACAAAATAATTGAGTCTATTACCGGAATAGCTTATTTAGATCCCTTGGGAGTATTTCGTTGCATAAAAGATTATCTCCTACACAATTTAATTTCAGTACAAAGTCGATTATCCTAGCTTTGAAAGCGAGAATGGAATAACTAGTAAAATCTAAGAAAGTGAAACTCACATGTATGAGACTTTCGGGTTTTCAAACAACAGTAAACGTTGATGATATGGTAATTCTTGTAACCGTTCTGTTTTTATATGGATATCGATTTGGTTATAATGCGTTTACGTTTCCATTCCTGAAACTGAAATTGTAATCGTATCTATTGTAAAGCATGACCTCAGACAACAAAATTAAACAAACGTAAACGTTAACATAAACAAACTAAAATGCCAAACAAGACTGCTTGACCTCATCAAAAAATTGCAACGAACGTTATCATTTTTAATTGTGAGGTCATCAATTGATGTGGTTGAATCTAGTAAAACATCGCCATACCCTGCCATTTCCAATTACATCGGCATACTCTGTCACGTCTATAAACATAGGAATACTCTGCCATTCTTTATACATCGGCATCACTGACTTATAACAATGGACTGACCGATTTGCTATTTCATGTGGCAAAAATATTGTGTTTCTATATATCACCGTTAGAGCACCCTTTAAAACGTTTACCACATAAAAAACATGTAAAACTCAACCAATCAGATTAAATTTTACATCCAACAAATCGAATTAAATTAAAAAAATATATTTTCATTTGTGATATTTTAATCGCTTATAAGGAATTAAACTCATTCCGACTTTAATTTGCAAAAGTTATTTTCAATAAGCAATATTTTGTGTTGGTAGCTCCAACTCTGGGCGAAAGAGAAAACTGTAAAATTTGTGTGTCCTATAAGAAAATGGTAATATGCTCAGTCCATTGTTATAAGTCAGTGATCGGCATACTCTACAAGATCTTCTCCAAAAAACGGGCATACTCTGCCTTTTTCTGCATACAGTGACCTATCAAAACTATTCTAAATATTTTTGTACTGATACCTTGCCTGAAGTTATTCATAATAAAGATCGGCTCCTTAGCCTTACAAGTAAGCTCTCTGCCAAAGTGATATCCATATTATCGGAACCTATTACTAAAGTTTTTAAGAGGTCCAACTATCATGATCACGTTTCAATTCTGAGAGGCGTTCTATATATACAGGATGTTCTCTTAGTAGTGATCAGTTGACCGGATATTGAAAGGTTTAAATGGCAATAAATAAAAAATTATATAGGCGGGTGGGGGTATAAACCTAACCAGTTTGGGATGTAAAACTTGATAGAGATTTCTTTTAGGCAATACATTCTAAAATGATTATTTTAACGGTTTTTGTAGTGTATGAGGTAAAAAGTTCATTTTGAAATCACCCTATAACTTTCGAGTAATACTATCACTCAAAATATGACTCAAAATATTTTTCCTCTTCTGATCTCTATTTCGAATATAGGACCCAACAAAATCGAAATTTGAAAATTTTTATTTTTTTATTTACATAAATACTATTGAATATGAGAAAACAAACCTTTAGATCAAAATTACTCTATAACCATCCTTGTGTACCCAAAGCACAATCTGCATATAGTTTTTCTACGTTTTTTTTTTTAAAGTGCACGCATCCAAAACGGCTTGAGGAGTTTATTTTCAGCCCTTAGATATTTTTTGAAGTTTTTCGTTTAATTAGATTGAGGTAATTTGCAAAAGACATAAAACGGATTTCTGGTACAGAACAACCTTTTTCCTTATTTCAAAATGAAGACTTTGAACTTAAATTCAATATAGTAGGGTCTCTAACAGGGGCAGAATCTTCACTCCTAACAAGGATAGATGGGCCATTGGCACTTTGAAGCTCTTTAAATCTGCTGGAGGGGACCGCAACTCCCCCACCTCCTACTAAAGCAAGGTGTTAAAGAAATACTCCCTCCACTCAAAAAATGTTTCGAGCCAGTTACGCTCTAGGATACGTTCCTCAATGTTGGAGACACATCAAGTCGGTATTTATACCGAAAGCAAAAAGGACTAGTTGTCTAGCCAAATCGTTCCGACCCATCAGTCTCTCCTCATTCTTACTTAAGTCCATGGAAGAGATTCTAGACTTACACATTCGAATTGAAATTTTTATTAAATCACCACTTCATTCTAAGCAGTTCTCTTATCAAAGTGGCAAGTTTACCGAGATTGCCATTCGCACATTAGTCAAAGACCTCGAAAACGCTCTCAAAGCAAAAGAGGTGGTCTTATGTGCATTTGTGGACACAGAAAGAGCCTTCGATAACACCTCCTTCGATGAAATTAAGTCAACTGCCGATGATAAAGGCTTCGAGCCCTCCACGATAAACTGGATAGACTCCATGCTTAGAAGCAAGAGGATAACCACAACTCTAGGGAACTGTTCAATCACGATCACCGCAGTAAACGGCTGCCCACAAGGAGAAGCTCTCTCTCTACTCCTGTGGTTGATCGTAATTGATGACCAGCTAGAGAAACTGACCAGTTCAGGTTTTAATGTGCAAGGCTACGCGGATGACCTAATAGTCACAATACGGGGCAAGCTTGATGAAGTCATATCCGACCTCATTAAAAATGGCCTTTCCAAAGTCCGTACGTTGTGTTTAAACAAAGGCCTAAGCATAAACCCCAATAACACAGATATCGTTCCGTTTACAAGAAGATCGAAGCTTTCACTAACGGCTGCATATATGTACATATAATATGTCATTAGATACTTTGCTGCTGCTTTTATATCAAACCCACGCACAACCCCCGCACAACCAAATACTTTACAACAAATTTTAGAACTAACCTTGAAAATTGGTAAAATCAAGTACCTACATGTAATCCTTTCCTGCCATACAAAAATTCAACAAATATCGTTTGTTTGATTCAAATTCGCAATTTTACATGTAAACGTAATCGAAACGATTCACCTATACCTTTTCAGGTGGCTAATGGTACTCTTAGGATTGCATTTTAAAAAAAATGTAGAATGCGAGTGGCATAAGCGAAGAAGTTCTGATAATTTTTGTTTGATATTGTTTGCAAATATTTTTCATTAACCAAAGCAATTTTTCCGCATGACCTTTCAGTTTTTTAATTTTTTTGCTGGAATGTGCCAATGATACAGTTCACAGTACCCAAAATTAATTTTTAGTAGGTTACAAATATTCAGAATTTGTTTAAGGGTTTAAAATAATACTCAAAGTGCTCTCCCTTATCATTTTCAATTTCAGATCAATGGAGTTATCCCAACGCAAAATCCTCAGATCGAATTTTATGCACCACGAGCACTGCATCCGATAAATATGTTTGCATGTTTGTATATGTATACATTTCATCAATAACAATCTTGAGTTCCCCTCCAAGAAATCGCTAAAGAATGTTTGTTGAAGGTAAATCAACCATGACATCTTTGTTTTCCATTTTTCACTGTTTCCGCACTCATACTGCCAAATGTAAACCGAATTTCCATTTTAAAATTACTTCAATTTATTTTTATCCTCGCAATTGAAACAAATGATTCGCGCGTGAAATGTTCAGAGGAATTCAGGAATCTGCTGTGAATTACATAATTGAAAGAGACGCTCACGTTTGTGATGGCTTAGCAATTGAATTGAGGGACATTGGGTCGAAAAGTTCCATTTTTCTACATTATCAATGCATTTTAGAAATTAATTGAAATTATTTTCAATGAATTTCAGTCTCCTGTAGACGAGAAGTAATCCACCTCTTAGGTAAATAGTTACGTTTTAAGCGTTCCTCTTCTGCATAGTTCATTAATAATTAACGGTGGCTTTAGCATAAGGAATTAAAATGTGGAGGTTGTGGTTGTCTATATATTCAAAGAAAATTTAAGATTAAGATTTTAACTTTTTTTTACAATTCTAATTTTTTTTTACTTTATATGATATTATCTAACATTTGAAACAAAGTTAGTAGTAGTTTAGTTCTAGATGCTTTCAATTCTGTCTTTGCTGAGGAATTGAAATTAAGAGTTCTAGCCAAATTTTTGTGCTAAACTATGTTTGTGAAATTAGTTTTACGCTGGATCCTAAGATTTTGATAGGAGCAGTAAAATAATTTACAAAATTCTGCGTTTAGTTAGTATTTTTTCTTATCTGAGTTTCACAAGGATCTATTGTAATGATCTCTATATCCGCATTTCAAGACGCGTCAGAATCCATTATTTTTTTGCTGATGATGCTCAAATGCATGTACATATGTACCTCAGTAGATCAACTTCAGACAACCCTCCTTTGTTCGGTAAGTTTTGCTGGTACCAATATACTTGAGCGATTGATAAACGTCAGATTACTACGTATCTGATGCGGTATTTAATTCAATTCCATTATCTGTAAATAAATTGTACACAAGAATCAATCAATACAAATTCTTTTGTAGAACTTAAAAAAGCGGTTAATATTCTATTACTTAAGCAGAGAATCAGAATTTATAATTGTAAGAGAAAGAAAGTTTCAGAATAACAGAAATTCAGAAAATGCAGATTACATATTAAATTTACAAATTTACAGCCAGTAAGATAAGATATAATATAAATTGATCAACCTATCAAAATACCCGAACCCATAACTAACTCAAATGATTCAGATTAAATCAACCAATTAAATATAAGTCAATCATTAAGGGACATTAAAAGTGCCTTAAATTTAACCGCCGAGCTAGTGCACGGACGAAGTAAGAGTCTTCTTAAACGGAATACTGAAATCCAGGAATTATTATATTATTATGACGCAGAGAATTTTAAAATCTAAGTTGGGTAAAAACGTACGTCGGTTTACCAGAGTAAATAATTTTGTGATGAGATATGATTAATCGACGATGAAGGAACTCAGTGATGGAACACCCCAGTAAATTGTTTCTGTACGAGGATATGTGATCATATCATCTAAGTCCGTAGATAAATCTAAAACAGTCATTGAACGCCATATTTAGTCTTCCTGAGCAAACAGAGTCCAAATGAGGGAACAACAATCTACCATTAATGAAATGAGGAAGAAGAAGTGATCAAACCAAAAGCATTCGGGTGTTTGTTGACAGGAGATTAGATTAGGTAAAATATATTTTACCAATTATATATCATATATGATCACAGCACTTCATCTTAGTATACATATATACACTTAAGTTTTTCACACGCTCACAAGAAGAGATTGGGACACCAAGATGTGTAATGGGAGGGAGACCCTGGTCAGTAAGACCATTTTGATAAAAACGAATACACTGGGACTTGTGAGGATTCAAACTCAAACTGTTCAAAGTAGCCCATAATGAGACCCTCTCTAAGTCTGAGTTCATACGATCGATGCAGTCTTCAGACAGGCCAATAGGTCGACTAAGATAGAGCTGTACATCATCAGTATATAGGTGTACATTACAATTCTCAACAATATCTGGCAAATTATTGATGTGCAAGCTGAATAGCAATGGACCAAAACTTGAGCCCTGAGGCACACCACAGTCAAGTTGCAAAACACCACATATTTTGACATAATGATGACGGCCTGATAAGAAACTACCAGTAAGTGCGAAGTAAGAGTTCTTTTGAATATACCTACTATGTAAACAATCGTCGGGTTTTAATGTTTGTAGTCTTAATGCTAGGAGTATTCGTTCGAAGATGGATGAACTCTGTGAGATTTTCTCTGGTTCTAGCATTCATGCGGTGTTGGTTAGCGAGTCTTGGCTCCATCGTTGGATACCATCTTCTCTAGTCACTATACCCGAATACAGAATCTTTAGGAATGATAGATGTGGTAGACAGGGTGGTGGTGTTGCAGTTAACGAGAAGGATTGCTTTAGTTCTCGAATAGTCAAAGCCTCTGTTGCGGGCTCATTGGAATTCCTGTGTATTAAAGTTTCATATGGGTCTGCAAAGCTTCTACTGTCCTCAGTATATTTTCCACCCAATTGCTACTCTGCAGAGAATATACTCGAGTTTGAGGAGGTGTTTTGTGATCTCACACTTGCTCTTTCTTATTTCTTCTGCAGTCTTTACACTTGACAGTTGTTAATAATCTTCCAACATATTTTAATCCATAGTACATCAAATCCATCGTTGCTCGATTTACTACTAACCGCGGGGAAAAATTCTATTCTATATCACAGTCAAGTTAGCCCTCCTTCTATATTTTACCATGACTTTCTATTTCTTACTTACAATTTTAATTTTGTTTATTACCACACCAAAGTAATTTCATACCGGAAGTACTGTAATATGGATTTATCTGTACTCGCTGAGGATTGTGAAACCCTGCCCTTGGAAAGGCTTTATGTGGCTTTCAGTGGATGATCAAGTTCAAATTCTTCTTGCATGATCGGCACGTTCCGATTTGTTTCCGCAGAATTAAATAAGACGGCTGCCATTGGTTTACGAATGAGATAAGATCTCTTATTGCTGAACGGGAATTTTTATATAAGAGGTATCTGCAGTTAAAAACTGCTGATAGCCGTACTCATTACAAGATGATTCGCAATAGAGTTAATACCAAAATCCGCTCCACAAAAAAGCGTTTCAATGCAGTGAAGTTTGCTCCCAACCTATCCTTGAAAAAATTATGACGTTAGGTGTTTTGGCAGAGATGAGCCTCAATGTGATCTAAATCCTGACTTATTAAACTCTCATTTTGCATCAGTGAGCTCTGCTATTGTATTTAGGACCGATTCTCACTCTTCATCCTGCTTTGACCACCAGTTATCTGATAATCGGCTTATTAGTTTCAGATGTATTGATGAGTTTGAGCTCATTAGTGCGATATACTCTTTTAAATCAGGGGCTACTGGAACTGACAAGATTTCCCCACAGTTTATTAAGATTTTGGTGGAAATAGTTGTCTCACATTTTCACAATTTCCTTCGCAGTGGAAGGTGGCAGTGGTTTTGCCAGTGACGAAAGCGAGAAGGGCGAAAGATCCTGACGACTATCGGTCAATTAGTTGG
This sequence comes from Dioctria linearis, assembly GCA_963930735.1. NCBI lineage: Eukaryota > Metazoa > Arthropoda > Insecta > Diptera > Asilidae > Dioctria > Dioctria linearis. The sequence goes on from OZ005742.1 coordinate 221,587,919, forward strand.
TTGTGTTACTTAGGGAAAGTATTCGAAAAATTAATGTCACAACAAATAACATATTACTTGGATGAACATAGCATATTAAGTCTTTTTCAGTAGGGCTGCTGGAAGCTCCATAGTTGTGAGACTCTTACTGACGTTCACGGCACATATTCGGAAATCCCTCGATATGAATCACGTATGTATTCTAACGGTACTTGACTTTTCAAAAGCATTCGACTCAGTTAATCATTCTATTTTGCTCTCGAAGCTGGGATCACAATTAAACTTCCTTTCTTCTTCACCATCCGAATCACCAAACACACTAGCCATTTAAGTGATTTAAATCTACACACAAGGTTCGGACGGTCGGAGCATATATTACATAAGTTAAATTTTTATCAGCAGGGAAGAGTAAAAACAACTGTCATGCTTATAAGAAATCATTAAATAGCTTATGTGTGAGAGTTCTTTCGATAGGTAAAACAGGCGAGGAATTATTAATAAGAAATATGTAATAGAAGGCATGACATTAAATATTATAGATAAGACTAAACTAAACATACTACATGTGCAGCTTATACCTAGTAACAGTTCTAACGTTTGTCAATCGCTCAATCATATTGGCAATATCAAAAACTCACCGAACAAAGAAAGGTTGTCTGAACTTGATCTGCTGAGGTATATAAGTACATGAATTTGAGCATCATCGGCAAAAAAATAAAGGATTCTGAAGCGTCTTGAAGTGCGGATATAGAGATAATTACAATAGATCCTTGTGAAACTCAGATAAGAAAAAAGACTAACTAAACGCAGAATTTAGTAAATTATTTTACTGACTCCTATCAAAATCTTAGGATCCAGCGTAAAACTAATTTCACAAACATAGTTTAGCACAAAAATGTGGCTAGAACTCTTAATTTCAATTCCTCAGCAAAGACAGAATTGAAAGCATCTAGAACTAAACTACTACTAACTTTGTTTGAAATCTTCGATAATTTTATATAAAGTATAAAAATATTGGAATTGTAAAGAAAATTTAAAATCATAATCTTAAATTTTCTTTGAACATATAGAAACCCACAACCTCCACATTTTAATTCCTCTGCTAAAGCCACCATTAATTAAATTGTTAATGAACTATGCAGAAGAGGAGCGCCTAAAACGTAACTAGTTACCTAATGTCCCTCAAATCAAATGCTAAGCCATCACAAACCTGAACGTCTCTTTCAATTATGTAATTCACAGGAGATTCCTGAATTCGTCTGAACATTTCACGCGCGAATCATTTGTTTAAATTTCGAGGACAAAAGATAAGTTGAAGTAATTTTAAAATGGAAGTTCGGTTTACATTTGGCACTAATAGTGCGGAAACATTGAAAAATGGTAAACAAAGATGTTGTGGTTGTTTTACCTTCAACAAATATTCTTTAGCGATTTCTTGGAGGGGATATCAAGATTATATATATATACATATATATGTAAATACACATGCAGAAAAAAAATCTTTTGCAAAAGGGGGCGTTTCGTATCATTAGGAACCATATACTTATCAGTATTGCTTGGTTCCTGCCTGCCGTATACGGCAAAGTAACAGAGAATGCCATCTGGTTGTCACAAAACTAATCAAAATTATTATTTTCATCAAGATTTTACAAAAGGTATAAAACAGTCCAAGCATTTTATAAGCGAATTCAAAAAGCTTTTAGAAGAATATGAGCAGAATTGCTTTGTTGAGACTTTGAACCTGCATTATTTGTGAAAAGGCTGCACGTAGAGGTTTCGTGAATTATGAATATAAATGAATTCAGTAAAGGATTTTTTATGTGGGTAGCTACTTACTTTGAACAATTTGCTTGCAATAGTGAATATTGTCCTTGGGAGCGATTATAGAAGAACGAAAATTCACTACCATGGTAAATTCTAAATGAAACCTACATATAGGTATATACTATGTACATCTAAAACATTTCCTTTTCAGAAATAAATTATTCATAAAGTAAGAGGGCTATAATTAAACTTCTCCTAAATATCTGAATTGGGTGTAGTACCCACATAGATGTTGAGTTAAAATTAAATTTTGCTTTCATATGTTTTGTTCGAAACTTTGTAAACTGAATTTAGCCGAATATATACGTAACTATGTATGTAGAAATTGTGAATTTGGTTGCTGATTATGACGGATGGATGGATACATGGATATAAGCGAAATTCCTATTCCGATGTAAGGTGCTTCGTAGTCGAGGAAATTATATTTAGAGTTAATTGCTAATTCAACCATCATTAGGAAAAGTTTTCCTTTTCAGGTGTAAGTAGCTGTAATGTTACCCTTCAAATAGATATAGATGTATAAACTTTTACAAGCATTGCCATATCCTATGTGGACGGGAACATAACAAATTTATAAAGAGTCAAAATTATATAGAACTATAAAGTTTCAGTTGTGTTCATAATTCGTAATAATAATGATTATTCCATGACAATAATAATAAGCAAATCCAATTTCAAAGAATATCGTGAAATTTTCGGAGAATATAAAAGTCATACAATGAAAGTTTTTTTTTAATTTGAAAATTGATAGTAACAAGGACTTTTTCTTTTTTCTTTTTATTTGTTACCAAAATATTTATTTGATCGATATATTTCTTTATTAGCTCTTTATACTCTCCCCAACGATTTCCCAACTTCTTTAGTTATGTTAAAAAAAAAAAAATTTAATTTCGTACCTTGCAAAATAGAGGCGTGCTTGTTTCAGCTTTTTCCACCTAGCCATTTCTTTATGTTTTGAAGAGAAAGAAGTCGAAGGGGTGGAAGTGTTTCTGACATGTAATGTGTTACATGGTCCCGATTGAAGAAAACTTTTTTTCTCGCCATATGAGGTCACCTTTTATCAACTCAGTGTGAAACCGGTTTAAAATAGACGCATAATAGTAACTGCCTTGCGATGGCTTTTCCTTTACCAGACAGCCGATGAAAATTATTTGAATCGAAAATTGTGGTCGATCGCTGATGGAATCGTTTTTGCCTTTCTGCCTATCTACCTTTCTCAGAGCACGTTCACTGAAACAGAAATCCACTGTTTTGATTCCTCTTTTATATCTGTAATGTGATAATGGATCTATGTTGCATTAATACTATTACATAACGTCGCAAAACTAATATGGACAGCACTTGAACATGTCGAAACGCTGCCTTGCAATGCAATGGTCGCAGGAATTCGTTTTTAGTCAACTGTGAAAAATATGTGGAACAAATTTCGCAGTCATAGCTCTATTTTGTATCAATATTTTTATGCAAAATATGAAAAACAAGTTCGTTTAAAATGTTTACCATCTTAGCTATTTCACGAATCTTATTTTGACGGTCATCCAACATATAAAATCATAGTTTTTATTAACAATTCTACTGTTGTAATGATGACAAGCATATGCTTGTAGGGGTACAATGGAAAATCAATGGAACATTCCAGACAGTCAGAACATAGACTTCATAATACTTTTGTAGCTTGTGTGCCTAAGGATTCGTTCACACAAAAGGTAGTAGTTTTCAGCACATGTAATTTTTTCTTTTTTTTTTTCATAATATCAAAAAAACTTAAATCTTACCCAGTTTTGAACGCAATCAAAAATTATTTATTTGACGATCTACTTGGAAGTTGGCAACAAAATTTGAAAAATAAAAGTAGTCTTACGATTTGAGCATCATTTTTTATCAAATTTACTGGTTTATAAAATAGGACTCTCCCAGTGCCACATATGTGACTGTCAAAACGAGGGAGGTTTTCAAATTTTCAAAATATCTATTCAAATTTTTACCCCAATAAATACACTATTAAATTTGAAATATCTCTGATCTTCGAAATAGTACTTTCGAGTCGATTTCCTGTTAAGGTTAAGTTTTATAGGGTTATCAACTACATATTAAAGAAAGTAAATTTGCTTTCCGTTACATTATATAAAAAATAGCAAACGTGGGGTGTAAAAAATTAATGGAAACTGGGGACATTTTTAATGTATTTTACGGCGAGATACGAAATTCAGAATAACAACTACTAACACTGACCAAGGTTCAAATTTAGTGGGAGTCACAAAATGGGAAAACAGCAAATGGCAAGCAAGATAATATTACTGAACCCATTTTGTAAATTTCACAGTACACGGCGTACTTCTTCCAACATATTAGGTCTGTTCGCGTACTCATTTTTGAGACAATGTGTTATAATGAGCTTGCACGAACTTACATATTTTCTGTTTCTTTCCTTTTTCGTCCAAAAAATTACATGAATTTCACTTACGACATAGCTTCGCCTCTTGTATGAATCAATCAGAAGTTTGTGGCAATTTGAAACAGGAAAAATGATAGTAAACAATTTTTAACTTTTGTAATTTTTTAATTTCCTTAAAAGTTTTTACCAAAAATATGCAAAAATGAAATTGGAAGTATTGAAAACTAAATGCATGATCATTATTTTCAAAAATTAGATGAGTTTTGGTTTGAAATAGCTGTTGGCTTGTTTTCCTGTCTTATTTCCGTTTCTACAGTCTCCTCACGAAAACTCAGATCACCCGCCAAATTTTTTGTTTCACCAAAACTATGTAATAAACTAAACTCAATATTCAAATTATATTCCACACTTCTTGTTTTTACCGAATTTGCAGGAAAGCAGTTTGCGTACCTTTGGGTACTGTTACCTGCCACAAAGTGACACAAGCGACATCTGTTGGATATGGAAACAACTTTAGGTTAGTGATATCCTAGTAAGCTTTGGGTTCGGAGAATGGAATATTCAGGAACGTTCTAGGGTAATTTGTAGAGTATAAATACGGCCCTACTCACATCTAGGATGCGAGTCTTATTTCGGACTGTGGAGTGAACGAAGTAAACTATTTGGATTGTGATAATTAGAAGTACAGTACTAGCTATAACTAGAAAGAGTTGGTTTGATAATTATTTGTGAATTTGTGAGGGAAAACAGTAACGTTAAATAAAGAAAGAACTTTTAAATGCCATCTGAAATATTGTGCTTTACAAAAGAACTAAGGCCACGTTCGTAACAATACTTTTGACATATTTCTGTGTCCATGTAAGTTTATGATCAGAAAGTTGTTGCACGAGAAGTAAGCGAACATACCTAATAATTAATGGAAAGAACACATTTAAATCGAACTTAGTAAATATCCCCCCCCCACCTCCTCTTTAAAATAGCGTTGAACTCTGTACATAAAAATTTTGTACGGTTTTCGATTGTCTTACCATAATCATAGTCAGGAGCGAACCAAGGGGGAGACGAACGAGACAGACCCCAGTCTTTTTAACATACAAAATACAATAAAACCTTTAAATATATAAAAGCAGCTCTTAAGTGCCCATATCGGCGCAGGACGCGACTTTAGAACCCCATTTTCCGACTCATTTTGCACTTGGGACACCTATGGCTCACCCACACCCCTCCCCCCAACCCAAATCCTGAGTGCGTTACTGATTATAGGTACTTGGTTAAGGGTTTGGTTTGAATCTAAATATATGCCTATCTTTCGCAAAAATTATCAATGCTGTTACCCTCGGCGAAATTAGATTTCCCATCTTAGCATTCACAAAGTAAGTAATCGGAATTGATTACAACGCTGGCTATTTTCGCTGTGCTCTTCAAAATGCTACAGCTTAGGCCTAGTGCATAATTGTCTCATTCAGAATTTCAGGGATGTACTAACAGCAGTTCACATTTTTTTTTTTATTAAATTACTATTTTCTGCTTTTATCCATGTATGTATGTAGTAAAATCTTCTAATAATGCGAAATGTTTTTTTTAATTGCCAATTTCTTCTAGATGTGGATGAAAATTTGTCAATATCTCAGAGTAATTGAGATTTTCCTCTATCCATTAAAAAAAAAAACTTTTTGTTTGCATCTCAAATGCTTATAATGCTAATAGGTTTGAACGTACATTCAAGATCAACCTGTTTCCCATTTACTATATACATAAAATATTTCTATCTTGAATCGGGTCTGAGATAAATAAAGTGAACACCAGTAGTGAATTACCTTTCATAGAAATTTAATTTAATTTTTTATTTTTAACTAAAAACAAATTTTTTGTTTCGTGAACTGCTTCTCTTCTAACAGCAGAAGGAGTCTAGTATAGATACAAGTTTTAACATGATAATAAAAACATCGCAGCCCGGAGCTGTTCTTAGAATACACTCCGAGCATCATGCAACGTGCATAATATCCTTCGAAGAAATTAAGAAAAATTTAGTAAGTAAGTACTTAATTAAGGGATATTTTAAAACTAAAATATTAAAATTCCAAATGTACAGTAATTAGCTACAAAATAAATATCATTAAAATATTTACGATAATTTTAATTAAATAAATCAATTAATTAAAATTCAATTGAAATTAGGAGTAGAGTTATACAAACTGTTTTGTGAGGTGATAAATGGTTGTTGTACCGTTGGAAGTGTATACTGGAATAAATATACATATATTTCTGATTAATAGTTAAAGCTAAGGAATTTGTAAATTATAATTAATCACTGACACATCTAATTATCATACATGGGATATATAAGTATGTACAAGTACATATGTATAGCAATCATGCCTCCTCCCTTATTATTTGAAGTAGGTATTTGCTACACACTGAGTGCAATGAATTTTAATTATTGTACAATTAGCTGTGTATCCCAGCTTAGCTTTGGAATGCGCTGGGAGGGTAATTATTTGTGGGATTTGGGTCAATATTTTAGGGTTGTTTTCTGTATGCATAGCTGCATATATATATAGGTATGTATATATGTAGGTATGTACGTTGAGCATTTTAGAAGAAGCCAATCGTGGAAAAATGAAAGGATGATAACATGATTTTCAAAGAAATAAAATACTAAATAGATATATATAGTAGGGGAATGTCGCCAGGCTTGGCCTGTCGTCTAAGTAGGCTAACTGCATTTTTTTTACCACTAGCCTACGAATGTGCGAGCGCTGAAAAATTTCTCTAAGTGCCAGCAAACTTTTCGCGATATTCCAAAAAGGGGTTGTTTTTACCAGCACAGCAGTGAATAGACAAGTATTGTGAATGTATTGTGCGGTTCATATTTGAAAACAGAGCAAGAGCAAAATTCAATCCAGTAACATGTTTGGTTGTACTGTCATGTAATGCGGCAATGGCGCTTGTCGTTAAGATTGGCCACCTTGTGAAGTGAGTGTGGGCCACTATGATTGTGTGCCAAAACACGTCCAGCACCAATCCCAACGAGGTCGGCCCATAAAACACCAGCTAAAGGAAGATGCCCGCAGAAGGGGCCCTATTCGGTCAATGCATGAGAGAAGTACATTTGAAGTGCGCCAATATGATGAATCTGCAAGTGATTCGTATAAAATGTGCCATATGTTTGCGTCTTCTTTTGATAATGCCTTTGCCTCGTCAAATTTGCAACCTCAAAATAGCAACTTCAGTAATATGCACGACTCTTATAACTTTTCATACACTATCCCTTCAATTTCATAAGAGGAAATACTCGATAATATTAATAGGCTTCCAAATGAATTCCCAACTGGTCCTGATGGGATCAACCACTCTTTCTTAAGTCATGCTGCCTCTAGCGGGCAGCTCCGCTGAGATTTGTTTTCCAAAAACCTCCCGACAGTTGTTGTTTCCCGCAGCTACGGAAAAATTCTTTTAAAATAATTATCCAGAAAAAAGGTAATCAAAATGAAATCTTTAACTATAGGCCTATCGCAAAATTAGCTTGCATGCCCCCAGCTATCGATTTCCTGTAAGAATTTGCTCTCTTTAAACCAACATGGGTTTATTTATAACCACTAAGTTGTTTTAATTTGGCAAGGATACCGCTGCCGAGTTTTCAAAAGGCTACCAGACAGATTGTTTTGAAGTAGACTTTAGTAAAGCCTTCGACAAGTTATCTCACTCCTTGTTACTATTTAAAATGGAAAAGTATGGGTTTTCCCCAACATTTCTTAAATGGACGGAGTCTAATTTAGATAACAGAACATACTGTTACGCGCCACAAAGTGATACAAGCGACATCTATTGGAAATGGAGACAACTTTAGGTTAGTGACATCCTAGTAAACTGGGTTTGGAGAACGGAATATTCAGGAAAGATCTAGGATAATTTGTTGAGTATAAATACGTCGCTACTCACATCCAGGAGGTAGTCTTATTTCAGACAGTGAAATGAACGAATTAAACTATTGCGATAATTAGAAGTACAGTACTAGCGATAACTATACAGAGTTGATTTGCTAATTGTTTGTAAATGTTATAAAAGTAAATAGTGAAGTTAAATAAAAGAAAGAACTTGTTAATGATATCTGAAATATTGTGTTCTAAATAACGAACTGAGGCCACGCTCGTAACAATACCAAATCTATATCCGCCATTTTATCGTTAAAGTCTTGAAGGCTTTGTCTGGCGTACCTCAAGGGAGTCACTTGAGCCCATTGTACTTTATTTTGTCTTTTGACGACATTGATACTCAATATCGACTAATGTGAGGCTATGACTTTCCATAGGAATCAGACACCAATCACTTCTGCTTATGAGTTCTCGGATTTCTCAATTCGTCGTGTGCATTCTGTCTGTGACTTGGGAATATGACCACAGATTAAATTTTATCTCCCATATAAAATACATGGTATCAACGAGTAGTTATATGTCGGGTTTTATAAAATGTTGGTCCCGAGATCTCTTGAATACATAACTACGATAACATTGCGTTTATACACTTGCTTTAGGAGACCACTTCTTGAATACGCAAGCTAAGTATGGTCTCCATGTTATGGTCCACACATCGTCCGTACCGAGTAGGTTCAGCGGAACTTCCTACGATTTGCTCCCAAGCACCTACGCTGGAATAATTCATTGATTCTTCCGCGCTATTAGGATCGTTTGTAGCTTTTAAATATGCACTCGCTTGTGGATCAACTCTTAAACGCGAATATTAATTCTTCGTTGTTACGTTAAAAAATCTCTTTTCGTGATATGTAGTAGGCACAATTTGAGAAGGGTATCTCTCATGCATGTTCACTCCTCAAGGTCTAATTTCAGCATGTATGAAAATGAACATATTAATCGTACATATGTGTATTACTGTTAATACTATGTGTGAGAATTTTGTTGTTGACATTTTTAAGCATGTTTTAAAAAAACGTTTTTATAATATTTGGTGTTTTGTTGTGCATTTCATTTTCTTTCTTTTTATGTTTTTGGTGTATTTTATTTTCTTCCGGTGTTTGGTCTATGTTTAGTTTAACATACTAATACTAACACCGATTAAGTAATGAAAGCATGTATTTGTGACCATTTATTTATCAAACGAGTCACTGCAGCGAGCTTGCGTTAAGCTGGTTCTGAAAATGCGATTCCGAATAATGTGGCATTCAAATTTTGCTTGAAGACAGAAAAATACAGTAAATTCGGTTTTTTATATCATTCAATTAATTTTTCCAGGACATCTTCGATCATTGCAGCACGTATTTCGTCGATTGCCCGACCCAGACAACATCAGTTGGCCTTCACAGCATTTAACCTCTTTTGTTTTCTTTCTAAATGCCTATATTTTATCATTTTTCGTCAAATCAGTCTGCGATATTCAGCAAATTCTTCCTTAAACGTAAGTTATAGGCTAAAGTCAAAGAGGTGGCTAACTCTGACAAAATTTCCCTAAATATGTATGTTTGCGTCCAACTCCAAGAGTGTCGAGTACTTTAAAGTGCCTTAGAATGTTCCGTTTTCTCCTATATGCTACAAACGATTCTAAAAATTTTTTTATCGTCAAATGAATGCGAGTAGAATAGCTGACGTAAAAACTTCTGTATTTCGCATGAATTCCACAAGATAATTAATTTTCTCATAAAATTCCTTATTTTTAATTGTCTGGACTAGAGACAAAAAAAGGAGGTGCACGAAAAAAAATCTGGACAATGTACTGATGTTGCCGATGCGCATGACTACGGCGAAAACAATGGAAAAGAACTTTTTGTCCGCAGAAACTCAAAATAAGAAAATTGAACTTTCAAATATGAGATTTAGAAAGAGCTTGGATTAAGAAAAGCCGAGATCACTTTCAGCACCCTCCAGCATAGGGAAATAGCATAGGATTTCAATTTTGTTTCTGGAGTTTTTTTCATCTTGAGTTTTGGGGATACGAGATCACTTTGGTGAGACGAGACCACTTTCAGCACTCTCCAGCATAGGGAAATAGCATAGGATTTCAATTTTTTTCTGGAGTTAGCTTATTTTCATTTCAGATTCATAGGCTCTAAGTTGACATTGAGTTTTTCATCTCGAGTTTTGGGGATACGAGATCACTTTCAGTACTATGCAGCAACTGCGCCCTAGCGGCATTAGCCTATACTATCAGCATGCTCCGATGTGTCTTGACTGCACTGGTGTATGTCTTGGATGCACCATTGAGTCTTGACTGCACTCTAGCGCGATTAGCCGGTACTTCCAGCATGCTCCGGGATGTGTCATTTGGTCTTGACTGCGCCGTAGCGGCATTAGCCGGTATTACCAGCATGCTCCGGTACTACGGTTTTCTTGGATGTGTGTGTGTGTGTGTCATTTGGTCTTGACTGCACCCTAACGGCAATAGCCGATACTACCAGCATGCTCCGGTACTACGGATTTCTTGGATGTGTGGTACGGTTCTCTTGGATATGTAAACTTCTTTGCTTCATTTTTGCCAACACGTGGCAGCATGCTACTGTTTTGGGAAGTTTTTTGCTTCACTTTTGCCCACACGCGGCAGCAGGCTACGGTTTTCTGTGCCACACGTAGCATCATGCTACGGTTTTTTTTATGTGTGGTGCGCCTAAATGTAGGCTTTTGTTGTTTTCAAGTGTTGCGCCTGGTTTTGAACTATTATTACTAATAATTAAAGTTAATACTAGGACATTTTTGTTCATGCCAAGGGATTCTAGATGGAGGGGATAATAAATATAGGGAGGGGGTAGTTAAATTCTCATCAGAAATCCTCTACGGGCTCTGGTTTTCGTGATATTAGCGTATTAATAATTCAAGTTATTTTTCCTGATGGAAATGGATTCTTGGGGGTGTGGGGTGGGAGGGGGAACGAAATTTTCATCAGAAATCCTCTACGGGCTTTGATTTTCGAGATATTAGCGACATTTGTTTGGGCGCAAACGCCATTTCTTGTGTAAGGTATGTGTGGTGCGCCTAAATGTAGGCTTTTGTTGTTTTCAAGTGTTGCGCCTGGTTTTGAACTAAAATTACTAATAATTAAAGTTAATAGTAGGACATTTTTGTTCATGCCAATGGATTCTTGATGGAGGGGATAATAAATATAGGGAGGGGGTAATGAAATTCTCATCAGAAATCCTCTACGGGCTTTGGTTTTCGAGATATTAGCGTATTAATAATTCAAGTTATTTTTGCTCACGGAAATGGATTCTTGGTGGTGTGGGGTGGGAGGGGGAACGCAATTTTCATCAGAAATCCTCTACGGGCTTTGATTTTCGACATATTAGCGACATTTGTTTGGGCGCAAACGCCATTTCTTGTGTAAGGTACCCTAGCAGCCTTAGCCGGAACTACCAGCATGCCTTGGTTTTGCTGTTTTCTTCTATTAGCGGGAGCGTTCCAGAGATCGGCATGACGTCATAATGGTTGTGCTGTTTTCAAATGCTGCACGTTTTCTTAGCAGGGAAGTTGTAGATATCAGCATCATTCGAATTTCACAACATGGCATCACTTTTGCTTAATGTTTTCCCAGCAAATTAATATTATTGGGTTTAGGAGGTGCGTGTATTGAAAAGTCACAGTTGCTCTTTCGAGTGCAAACACCATTTCTTGAGTAAGGTCCCCTAGCGGCATTAGCCGACACTTCATATGTTGTTCACCTCGAGGGAAAGTAAGGTTCCCTAGCGGCATTAGCAGGTACTACCACCATGCCTTGAATTTGCTGTTTTCTTGCTTGACGATTTATTAGCGGGGAGCTTGTAGATATCAAAATGACTTCATCTTGGTTCTGCTGTTTTCAAGTGGTGTGCCTAAATAAGTCTTCTTAGCGGGGAAGTTGTAGATATCAACATCATTCGAATTTCACAAAATGATATCACCTTGGCTTGATGTTTTCTTAGCAAATTATTATTATTATTATTATTGGGTCTTGGGGGTGTGTGCATTGAAAAGTCACAGTTGCTCTTTCGAGTGCAAACACCATTTCTTGAGCAAGGTCCCATGGTGCAATTAGCCGGTACTACATCATCTCGGGCTTGGGGATACGAGATCACTTTGGGGATGGGTACTGGAGGTTGGCTGAGGGAGTGCCTGTGGTATGTTGGCCCGGGTGGATGTGTGCAGCTGTGAATTTATGTGATTGGTTTTTGTCTTGTCAGCATAGGGAAATAGCATATGATTTCGATTTTGTTTCTGGAGTTCGCTTATATTTCATCTCGATTTTTGGGGATACGAGATCACTTTGGGGATACGAGACCACTTTCAGCACTCTCCAGCATAGGGAAATAGCACAGGATTTCAATTTTTACTAATAATTAAAGTTAATGGTAGGACATTTTTGTTCATGCCAATGGATTCTAGATGGTGGGAGGGGGGGGGGGGGGTAATGAAATTCTCATCAGAAATGGTTTTCGAGATATTAGCGACATTTGTTTGGGCGCAAACGCCATTTCTTGAGTAAGGTACCCTAGCTGCCTTAGCCGGAACTACCATCATGCCTTGGTTTTGCTGTTTTCTTTTATTAGCACGAGAGTTCTAGATATCAGCATGACGTCATCATGGTTTTGCTGCTTTCAAATGCTGCACGTTTTCTTAGCCGGGAAGTTGTAGATATCAGCATCACTCGAATTTCACAACATGACATCGCCATAAACAGATTTTAGAAGAGGTCAGTGAGGATTCTGGGGTATGTGTATTGAAAAGTCTTATGTTTTATAAACATTTGTTTTTATTTCCAATAAAATTTCTTACTACAAAAGTGTTTCTTATAGCAAATTGTCCAATATGAACTTGGCAAGATGGTGCATTTGTGTTAATCTCTATTAGTTTCCCACAGTTGTATTCATCTTCGACGTTCATAATGATTTCACCCTCTCCAACTATCTTCTGCATCCAATGAACTTTTTCAGCTCCCTTTACATATATGGTTTTGTTTCGAAGCAGTGGTTCAACTATAGGGTACAGCTTGTGATACGGTATGTAGCCATCATTCCAGCGGAATTCATGAAAATTGTGTTGTAGCCATTTCACTTGCCACTTTTTTGTTGAAGTCAAATCTTTGTATCTGAACGGTGGTTGAAATATAAAGTGCTGCATCTGGTTTTCATTGTTAAAAATTGCCAGTTCTTTAGTGATAAATTAATTGAGACTTGTTTTGAATCCTTGGACGTCTACGATGACAGCCATCTTCTTAATCTAACTTTCTAACTTCACTTGTCAGCGGACTATATTTCGCTATTCGATCGTATAGAAGCAGGCAATATGCTGTTGTATTAGCCGGGATATTTTCAGATGTCTTGAATTCTAGCCTTACGTCAACAGGTCCAGTTTTTATTGTTTCATTTTGATGTGAGCAATGTGACAGCGATCGGAGCATCGGTTTTGAACTTCTCCCATGTGAGGAGCGGCTGATACTGATGACCATAGTATGATTGTGTAAACTTTATATACATGTCATTCAGCAATGCGTATCTATTCAAATCAAATCATCATAGGGATTCTGAGTTCAAAAGAACTGTAACATCGGTGAGTTTGCAGTGATCAAATTCGCCAGCATGCTTGGTTTTATCATTCCTTCGATTCGTTTGTATTGCTAAGATGATAAATCGAGGTTTCTCCAAATGAGTGGAAGTCTAAACTGACCAGGATTGATGCGTTGATTCCGGCAGTACTGGATACTCATATATGTCCCAGCTGCGGAATGCTATTTGGATCGGGCGACCTCACCAGATAATTTTAAATAGTTGCAGCTTTTCATAATCGGATACTGTAACATGTGGAATGCTCCATTGAAGTTTGGTAATTTCAATTTTCAACTCATCTGTGGGTGATATAATGGCATTAGCATCTGTCCTGCTCCGGATCAATATGAGTTCATCCTGGGAATTTATCAGAATTTTCTTGTAATCTTCTGCTAATCCCTATAAATATTTCAGAGGTACGCAATAGTTAAACAGTCCGTTGGTTGGTATAACGGATGAATCTGGTGACCAACTGTCGTTGAGTAGTATTCTGCTAACATTCGCATTTAGCGATACGTAGTTTTTTAATGTTGTCGCAATCCCAAGATTTCTTGTACGGTCGATTTCCAATGCATTCAACTCATAGCGTATTTCCTCAAAAAGAAATGTTAGAGCGTTGTTAGCTAATTTTGCAGTTGCTGAAACGGTTCTATCCAGCTTTGTTAGCGATCCCTCAATGTAAAGAAAACTCCTGCTGGGTAGAAGATTCAAGTCCTAATGTTGTACAGAAAAACGGATTTCATCGCTGTTTTTAATTGATGTTAGAAATGGTGAATAGGAGTGATGTTCAAATTTAGTAACACTGTTATCAAAGCGAGCGTCTGGTGCAATATGAAGTTTTCATTGTTTCAGCGTTAAGCCTATCGATTAAAAATATGCTGTATTTGCAGGTGTTAATGTACATAGGTCTTGACCGCTTCAGGGTTGTCCGCTGACTAATGATATTGTTTGCTCCGATCTCATATTTATCATTATTGTATATCAACATGCTGTGGCTTCAAATGTAACCTGATGGTTATAGTCTCTCCTCTGAAGTTGATTAAGTCACCGTCTTGGTCAAGGAGCTTCAATGTTAGAGAACTTAAACGTTTGGTGTTCACAGGCAAATAGATTACATTTTTGGGTACCTCCACTATTTTATACCCAGGCCTAACGTTCGGGGAAAACTCGTGGACAGTGTGTACTTGTGTGTTCTTGAAGAATGATCCTGATATAATATTACATTCGATGCGTATAGTATTTACTTTAATGATGTTGACTGGCAACTCTGATGTATGCACTATATTAGCAGATAAGATTCTTTTACTGAATCCTAGCAGAAGCGCTATGGATCTCTGTTTTTCAAAATGTATTTCTTCAGTTGCCTTAACTTCACTGTTCAATGTATTATTGTTAGCCTTTATCGCAACCTTTATCCTTTTCCGTTCTTTATCCAAGTATCCTTGTACATACTTTGCGATATCATCAATCTCATAGGATCCAACAGGTATCTCAACAACTGTTCCGTCTCGGAACAAAAACTAAAAATAAACTTATTTAATAAAAACTAACACTCACGGTTAATAAAACATTTCCCACGACGAATCACTTGATAGAGAACCCTCGATGCAGCAACATAATCTAAAATTAAAAAGAAAACAAAAGCGTCTATACAAAATAATAAACAAACTGAAGTCTCAGATCATTCACGATCTGAGACTTCAACTAAAACGAAAACTCACCTAAAAACAATTACGCGATTGCCACGATGCAAGGAATCATCGCACGATGACCCAAGGAAACCAAAAACCTGAAATAAAAAACCAATCATTATTAAATAATAACATAAACATTCAAAATATAAACACTTACCGGTCTCCATCAGCTGCCATCAAAATTTGACATAAACAAGATGGCAGCTCATAGCATAGAGAAAAATATTCCGATTAGAACTGTGATGACGCCATTTGGGGACCAAATGTATGGAAAATCACACAATGACGCGGGCGTCATTGGCAACGCCACCGGCAGACACAATTCCCATTGTGTTTCTGCCTATAAATAGCGAGCGAGTGGAAATAGAAAATCACTTGCGATTTGACCAAGCGACAAGACAGATCGGTGGCTCTGAAACCAAATTAAGTCTTGATTAACAAACCAAGGGAAATATTGTTGACTCCCATTTTGTACTAATATTTTTTACAATCTCAATAATATTTCAGCACTCTATACTGGGAGTCTTTTGAACCCATCTACAATTAGGCTGAGCAGAACTGTGACGCTCATTCTTTCACCCTAACCTCACCTTTATTTACCATAATTAATAATTATTTTTTTCTTCTGATCCACAGATTAATGAATAAATATCGCCAGTGGAGGTCAAAAATTAAAGAATAAATTTGAATTAAATATATTAGAGGTAATGATAGAATTTAGTAAAACCAATGAATTTGAATTAATGAATTGAAATTAGTTAGAGTAAAATTGAATTAATTTGTACCTGAATTTATAATCTTTAAAGCATATTATTCAATAAATAGTGAATTTTGTTATTTTGAAAAATCATTCTGTCTTATCATTTTCAAAACCGGCACCTGCCCCTTTTTCGTATGCTAAGCCCATATCGGGATTTAACATTGGTCCTTCAAAGCCGGATAAGACAGGAAGACTATCAAGATGGTAGAGATCGTTAGTTTGACATAGTCACTAATAGCTCAATTAAAAAAAGCCGCCATAAATCACGCCA
The DNA here is from genome assembly GCA_963930735.1 of Dioctria linearis. NCBI lineage: Eukaryota > Metazoa > Arthropoda > Insecta > Diptera > Asilidae > Dioctria > Dioctria linearis. Next base: position 221,604,365 of record OZ005742.1, read on the forward strand.
AAGCAAATAGTGATACAAAGGCAGGCAAGAACTACTATGCAGCACGCATAGACTCAATAGAAAAACTCTGGAAATCTTTCACATATCTGCATGTAGCAATCTGGTCGACCAAAGATGGCGCGCAAAGCGACTACGCCAAGGGAGAATTATATGAAGAGACCAAGCTCATATATATAAATCTCCTCTCCACTCTATTAGAGGAATTAGAGGAGTCATTCCCAGCACTCCCTCCTAACACAAATGAACCCAGAGTTCAGTCAGTACGACACTCAAAGCCTGAAACACGACTTCCGCGAATTCATATACCAATATTCGACGGCAATTACAAAACATGGCGGACATTCCATGATCCATTCAATTCATTAATTCACATAGACCTAAACATATCAAAAGTTCAAAAACTTCACTACCTCAAGCTCAGCGTCACTGGCGAAGCAGAACGCTTACTACGCCAGTTCGAAGTGACAGAAGCAAATTACATTAAGGCGTGGGAACTACTACAAAAACGGTACAACAACAAGTGGGCTCAAGTTAACACACACTTAAAAGCTTTACTAAACCAGACACCAATCAAAACGGAGTCAGCCCACGCCATCCACGGTCTTCTAGATCAGACAGAAGAGAGTCTCCACGAGCTGAAATATTTAGAGCTACCAATGGAACATTGGGATGCAATATTAATTTACAACCTTGTTCCATGCCTCCCATCAGAGACTCATCAACTATGGGAGCAAGAACAAGGCAGCAAATCCGAGTTTCCAACATATGCCGATCTGTCAGCTTTTCTAGAATCACGTTTCCGTACTCTAGAATCCATTCAAGTACGTCAAAACTTGATGTCAGCAGAACATGGACGACAAGCAAGGTCTCCAAATATCCAAGAGTTACGGCGCGGCTACAGGCCCACGAATTCCAATGACACTCCGTCATCTAACCACGCATACAAAAGTTCTTCCACGTTCATGAACAGAACATACACTCTATCTCCAACAGCAAGATCACAATTCGTGCAAGAATACAAGCTGTGTAGAAATTGCCTGGCATCAGGACATAACCTATACAACTGTCCCAGCCAGAAAACATGCCTCCACTGTCACAAACGACACAACACACTGCTGCATCTAGTACAGCAATCATCCGAGTGACACAGCAGATCAACGAATAGTGAGCAAAATCAGAAGCAAGCAGAATTGAAGCTTGACATTCCTAGTGGCAGTAATGAGCCAACTACAACGTCATTTTTTACAACACATCACAATGATGCATTACTGTCAACTGCATTAGTGCAAATCGAGGGACCAGATGGAGAGAAACGCACAATGAGAGCACTGATAGACTCAAGCTCTCAAATGTCCTTCTTCACGAAAGCGGCGTGTAGACGGGCGAAACCACAGCCAAAATCCAAACATGTGAAAATCACAGGATTGAGCCAAATTCAGACAGCATCCGCCAATGCTCAAACGTCATTTAAATTGAAATCCCTTCATACAAGATTTCCAACTAATATAGAAGCTCTCAATTTGGAAAAAATCACAGACTACGTTAGAGCTGACACGATAGACACCAGCAAATTGCTTTATCTGCAGCATTTCCTCCTAGCAGATTCAAGGTTTTATGCACCTGGGCCGATCGACTTATTACTAGGAGCTGACGTCTATGCCGACGTCATAGGGAGCGGAATTATCAGGGGTCCACCAGGACGACCCATAGCTCAACACACGCAGCTTGGTTGGACTCTACTAGGAAAAATCAAAAGTAGTGACGAAATCACTACACTTGCGGCACAGATAAGCAGAAAGCAAAATCCAAACCAACCAAGAAGAAGAAAATACGTGCATTCCAAACAAAGTGAGAAACTTCAAAAAACTTCTCGCCAACACACAAATCAATGCAAGGCTTCACATAAAGGAAGCATCTGTCAAAAAAAGACATGACAGTAAAACGGTCTGGGCAAGTCCAAAATCGTGTCAAAGCACACAAAGAAAACAAAGCACGTAGAAATTATAAAAATCCGACAAATCGTATTAGAACTACACGGAACGAAACTGAAACGAAAAAGTGCTATGTCAAATGACAGACCTACAATCAGGCATCGACGACCTCATGGCGCAGCACAGTCTCAAACCAAATCAAATGTGACAGTTCCAATGACAGAAAACATGTCTACTCCAAAAATAACGCCATGTATGGCATCCGACCACAACGGAGTAAACGGTACGAGCCTAAGAAGCATCCGAAGGCATTCGTAGATACATAGCTTTACAAACTATACACATCAAATAGTTGTGACAGAATTCGCAAATACAACAAGTGCTTAACATCAGCAAAACTATCAAGCAAATCTGTCACATGACAATCTACCCCAGATCCACCTACATCTGGAAATTATAAAAAAAAAAAAAACTTAAGTTGCCACATAGCCGCAACATCAAGTTGTTACAATATTTCAAGAAAGCTGCTACATGTCAGTTCTGCCACATCAAAACTGGCATCACACAAAGTGATTACTGACAGAAAACCATTTAAATTAATATGTGGAAACGGACACCAAGTCAGACACACCACAGCAGCACATCTTTTGATCAGTATCACTTCATCAATCACTTCAGTTGTTACAAATGCTTATGTTCGATGAACTGAGTAGTCAGCAGAAGTCGACACTAAGTCAGTATAAGTGTCAGATCCATTGCAACATGCAAAACAATACAGAAAGGATATGATTAACCGATCACAAAATTATTTAGATTACCAATGGCAGAAAAAACAAAAAAACAGCAACGAAAGCCAGGAGTAATTTACTACCTTGTCTCCCACACGTCGCACCAGCAGAAAATTACAGCGCCATCTATTCGAATCATGATAAAATAGAATGCCGATAATACAGTGCACCAGCAAAAAAAAACAAGCCAAACTTCATCGCTAACCAAATGCGCCAAGAATTTGGCAACCTCACAAGAAAGCAGCAGCAGCAAAAGAACTAACCATTTTTTATTTTTTCATTTTTTATTTTATTTGCAACTATCTATTTTTTATTTTTATTTTTTATTAACAAACTCGTAAGTCTATCACTTAATTTTCATTTTTTTTTTATTATTTGCCTTTTAAGTGCTTTACACAACTTACAAATTTTTTGCTTTGTTATCATTTATTATCTTTATCTTTTTTGTTGTTGTCTTTATCATGATCCCTAGGAGAATGAATTGCCTAACCGACTGCCTAGACATCGACGACGTTCCGGAGCTTGAAAATTCTTTGAAGGACAAGCTCCGTGTAACAGACAGGCGCCCGTAGACGTACTTACCGCCCTTCGAAGCCATACAGGCACGCACAAAAATCAGAAATCTGACTGATGAAATATCCACCAGAAAACCGACAAGGCCACCTAGACCTCCTACAGGGGCACGCAAACAAATTCTTCAAAAAGCAGAACGGCCTCTTGAACTTGTGGCTGGCACGACATCACATAACAACACAAATCGTAAAAGGTCAGCACTGATGGCTTTTACTACGACAACAACGGCAGCAGCGACAACGCTTCACGACACGCCACATGACATTCCTCACAAAAAGCCAGCATTGTTGGCGCCATTAACAGCACCAAAGGAGGCATCGCAAAAGGGGGCTGCCTTAATGCCTCAAAAGCAACACCCGACTCCAACACCACCAAAGGCATTCATAAAGCCGCCAGCCAATTTTGTTGTCGATCCTCGGCTGTGGGAGCAGATCCAACACCAAAACATCCCATGGCTAAAGATTATGGCTTCTAGAAAGTGCTACCGAATCCCAACGGAGGACGGAGATACACTTCGTTTTCTAAAATTAGCAACAGGACAAATCAGGGTTCGCTTACAAATAAAAAACAGTAACGTAAGTTTGCACACAATTAATTTATTAATTTAATCATTCTAACAAAACATAATTCCTCTTTTTTCGAGAGGCGGGAGGATGTTCCGTCTCGGAACAAAAACTAAAAATAAACTTATTTAATAAAAACTAACACTCACGGTTTATAAAACATTTCCCACGACGAATCACTTGATAGAGATCCCTCGATGCGGCAACATAATCTAAAATAAAAAAGAAAACAAAAGCATCTATACAAAATAATAAACAAACTGAAGTCTCAGATCATTCACGATCTGAGACTTCACCTAAAACGAAAACTCACCTAAAAACAATTACGCGATTCCCACGATGCAAGGAATCATCCCACGACGACCCAAGGAAACCAAAAACCTGAAATAAAAAACGAATCATTATTAAATAATAACATAAACATTCAAAATATAAACACTTACCGGTCTCCATAAGCTGCCATCAAAATTTGACATAAACAAGATGGCAGCTCATAGCATAGAGAAAAATATTCCGATTAGAACTATGATGACGCCATTTGGGGACCAGATGACGCGGGCGTCATTGGCAACGCCACCGGCAGACACAATTCCCATTGTGTTTCTGCCTATAAATAGCGAGCACCCTATTCTGGGAGTCTTTTGGACCCAGCTTCAATTAGTCTGAGAAGAACTGTGACGCTCATTCTTTCACCCTAACGTCAATTTTATTTAGTATAATTAATAATTATTTTTTTCTTCTGATCCACAGATTAATGAATAAATATCGCCAGTGGAGGTCAAAAATTAAAGAATAAGATTGAATTAAATATATTAGAGGTAATGATAGAATTTAGTAAAACCAATGAATTTGAATTAATGAATTGAAATTAGTTAGAGTAAAATTGAATTAATTTGTACCTGAATTTATAATCTTTAAAGCATATTATTCAATAAATAGTGAATTTTGTTATTTTGAAAAATCATTCTGTCTTATCATTTCCAAAACCGGCACCTGCCCCTTCCCTACATGAACCAGATTTTTGCTCACATCAATATCTGGTATAGAGTTGTATGTTTGAAAATCAATTAATCCACAAACATAATCCGTTGCTAGCTCCAGCGGAGGAAAGTACTCAGCAGTGAGTAGAGATGAATTTCCCGTGAGAGTAAGTGTTAATGACATGATGGGTGATAATGAACTGTCACAATTTCAATATAGATACATTTATTTGTAGATAATAATTAATGGCTATTACAATTATATAAAAACTCTAAACATAAGTGACTGCAAATTACTGCATCATAGTTCTGATAAGAAATGTAGTTGTACGTTATATTACTACCCAACTAGTTTATGAGCTCCCTTGGCGGTTGGAGATTGCCAAAGCTATCAAAGTATTCGATGTTATCACCTTTCTTGTAGTACGCTACCCAGTGTGTACCTACCCCAGTTGAGATGTCCAAGTTAACAATACCGCTTTCTCGCTTCCATGGTTTTTTAGGAAGATTATCACGCAAGTTTGGGGTATACTTGTGAAGATTCAACTCGTTTAGCGGTCTTCTGGGTAGCGTCTTTAATAGTTTTTTGGTTGAGGTTGTAGATAAAGTCCAAGTCCTTTTCTGTACGTCTTCAGAAATAGCCCGTTTCCTTCTTTACCAACCGCTTTTCCATTCGTTGGTTATGACGTTTTCTTTCTTCCAATTTCGCCCCTTTGCCGCACTGGTGTCATTTACCGCTTTAGCTATGCCTGCTGCACCTCCCGATAGTGCTCCCAATGCTGAAAGCCTAGCAAACAACGGGATGAGGAACGTAAGTGCCCCACCAACCCTTGGTACAGGTATCACTCGTGGAGTTTTAATTGATTTCTTCTTTCTTTTCACAATATTTTTAGCTATTTTTGTAGCTTCCATCAAGTGTTTTGGTTTTTTGACTTTTAAAATTTTACGTGCATTTCGTACTGCTTCTCGGAATGTGGGTTGGCGTTTATTTTTAGCCTTAAGACCCATACCTAGCTTAATTTTAGCCTTCATTGCGTTTGTTATAAGCCAAGCGCTGGCACGTTCACTCAAATTTGCATCCGTAGATTTTGCACGCTGCCAGGCTCTTTCAGCTAATATTTTATCAGCAATATGTCGATCACTTGTATCTTTATGTCGCGAGTATGCTATATCGTGTTCCTTGCAGGCTGCGTCCAGTGGATTAATGCATGGATCTCCTCTCGCCAATCTTTGTTGTAACTTTGTTCCTGGTCCACAGTACTGGTATCCCGGTAGATGTAATTCTAAAGGTAATTTGTTGATGATTGAATTTAATAGTCCTCTGCCCCCTTTCAAAGCTTTACTGGAGCGTTTCGATTTGTCATCTGGCATCTTATAAGGTTCCGATGATACTTTTCAAATGTAATATAAACAGCTGTATTTATAGGAATCCCGTTAGTCTTCAATATTGTAGCGTATACCCCTTACGCTACTTTTGTTTGGCTTCTCTACACCTCTAGAGACAAACCCCATGATTTCCCAGAGTATACAATTTAATCAAATTTAGCTATTTCGGAGAAGTAGCCCTATGCTACTTCTCCATATGAGAAAATTCCTGAAAAGTTAAAATTTATTTGTTTTCAAGAAGTAGCCCTATGCTACTTCTTCATATTAGAAAATTCCTGAAAAGTTAAAATTTATTTATTTTCAAGTAGTAGCCCTATGCTACTTCTTCATATAAAAAAAAATCCTAAAAAGATTAAAATTTATATATTTTCAAGAAGTAGCCCTATGCTACTTCTTCATGTTAAAAAAATTCCTGGGAAGATAAAGACATATTTATACATACCCGCATACAAGTCCAGATCTGAAAGAAACAACAACAACAGCAGAATATTTTTCAGTCGAAAAATTATAAAATGTGCAAAATTAGCACAAAATACAATTTTTCGCTTAAAACTTACCGCTAGCCACCAGCATCCAGGTGACGAAAACGGCAATTCGCCTAGCTGTAAAGCATCACGCGATACCATCACGCAATGCATTACAGCAAGCCCGCCCGAAATTCTGAGAAATTTTTGGCACAACAAAATATTCGGTAGCAATGATTTTGCCGAAAATAATACACGCACACCCGTACATACAGCGAGCAGAAATCTCGATTGCAGCCCGAACAAACGAGAAGTGCGCGCCTGTCGGTGGCAGTAAGCGAAGAACGACTGAATGTAGGGAGACTGCGTGGAATCGGGGAGTTTGTTGCTGGATGTCGTTAGGTTAACACCAGAAATTTGAGTCGTGCGCGGTTCCCTTTTGTTAAGTACCTATAGCTTTTGTGAAATTCTTTAAAAATATATTTCTTTTGTTCATTTTATCACGTTGGAAAATTTTGTGGACGAGGCCCGCGACTAACGCCGTGGAACATCACGGACTTTTTTGTTACATATCGATTGTGCCGTGGAAAAACTTCTAGGAGTCCACGCGTGTGGCTCTATACAACTGTTATGTGGTAAAGATTGGGAACTGTTTCGCGCACCTATCGCTGGGGAAAATTAACAAACAGTCCGCCCAGAAATCGCGGAAAATTAATTACCTGTGTGCGAAATTAGCAGGAACTTTCTGGAAAAAAATTTGTGAGCAGTTGAATTTCTATTTAAAAATAAATCTTACTAGTTAATTACCTGTGTGCGAAATTAGCAGGAACTTGTTTAAAAAGAATTTGTGTTTAGTTGAATTTCCATTCAAAAGAAATCTTATTAATTAATTACCTGCGCGAGAATTCGGCAAGAACATTCCTAAAAGGAAGATTTTGTGAGTTCAGTTATAATAGAAAGAAATTTTATTAATTAGTTACCTGCGCGCAGATTCAGCAGGAACATTCTGTCGAGGAAATTGTGCGAAGTTAAAATTTTAATTAAAAGAATTTTCGTTTAAGTAATTACCTGGGTGACGATTCAGGGAAAATTTTTGTAAATTTGAGATTTTATTTAAAAAGAAATTCTATTAATTAATTACATGCGTGCGGATTCAGTAGGAATATTCTGAAAAGAAAAATTGGGTGAATTTCAAGGTTTGTGTAAAGCAATTTTCATTAATTAATCACCTGTGCGACGATTCAGCAGGAAAAGTAAAATTCAATTTTCATTTAAAAGAATTCCCATTAATTAATTACCTGCGTGACGATTCAGGTGGAACATTCTAAAAGGAAAATTGTGTAAAGTTCAAATTTTAGTTTTTTTTTTGTTAAAAACAATTTTCCTTTGACTAATTACCTGTGCGACGATTCGGCAGGAACATTCTAAAAAGGGAAATTTGCGTGAATTTACATTTCGATTTAAAAAGAAATCTTATTAATTAATTACCTGCGTGGCGATTCAGCAGGAACATATCCAAAAAGGAAATTGTGTGGAGTTCATACTTTTAGTTAAAAGGAATTTTTTGATTAATTACTTACTTGCATGAAGAATTCAGCAGGAATCTTTTGGAAAAGAAGTTGTGCGAAGTTATATTTCTATTTAGAAAGGAAGTCTTATTAATTAATTACCTGCGCGGCGATTAAGCAGGAACTTTCTGCCAAGAAATGGTGGGAATCCCTGCATTTAAAAATCTTCATTGGTGATTCACTTGTGTGCAAGGAAGAGTAACAGGAACATTTTACCTGGTCAAAAGCGAATTTTCCTACTCAAATAGAAGTTATATGCATGCCAGACTGGTCAGGAGCAACTTTTAAAGGTTCGGAAGGCTATGAAAGGAGAGCTGAAGGTTTTACCACGAATTGGTGTAGGTCAGGAGTAATAATGTAAGGTAAACTTTTATTTATTAGTTAAGTGCCGTGATTGGACCCTTCTAGTCCGGGGCATATTTTCTTTCTTTCTTTTCTTTTTAATTTACATTGTTTTTTTTGTCTCATATTTACATATGTACATATATACATAAATGTATTTTACGCATAGTCTGTGGCACCTAGCCTTTCATATATGTATGTTTCTGGGGTAGATGTAAGTTCGCAGAATAGGGCTCGAGCATTTAGGCAGGTAAATCACGAACAGGTGTTTTGCTAATAGGTTAAGTTTTGTGAACTAGCGAGTTAGAATCAATTGACCTGGTCGATGTCAACTAAGTGGTAAAGCCTTGAGTACGGGCACAAAATTAATTTTTTTTGAATAAAGCGAAGTAGTAAAGCCTACGCGGACTCGTGTTCTCATTTATATTTTTTTTCTTTTCTCCTTTACTTCTGGCTCACTTTAGCAGTTTCTTTCTTTTTGCGCTGACACAGTCACACTTATCAGTTGCTTTTTATTTACTGTCCGTCCGTCTGTCTGGTCAATCTTCGTATTTGCGCACAGCTTAACAAGCATCAAGGGATGTGGGTGGCAAGAACCACCCCAAGCCGGCTGATCACTAGCGGCATATTTGCTGTGCGGCCACCCACACTAATCCAACGATGATTTTTGTAACAGGAGGTGTCGGATGCGGTATGTATCTACATTCAGGTTCAAGTGAATGTAGGTATATCTGTCGCCTGACAAGTTCTTCGTTACAATATGCGGTCCATTAAACAACAACAAGCTTTTCCTGTTCGAAATGCTGATACAGCTGTTATGAATGTGAAAAAGAAGCATGGTCCCCTATTGCCTAATAGTATAAGGAGCATCATTATTGGACCATCCAATTGTGGAAAAACTAATGTTATGATAAGTTTGCTGGAACATCCCAATGGTCTGAGATATGAGAATATTTACATATATTCCAAATCTTTACATCAACCGAAGTATGAATACTTGAAGTGAGTGATGACTCCTATATCAGGATTGGGGTATTATACATTCTCAAACAACTGCGACGTTCTAGCACCAGAGGAAGAAAAATCACGTTCAGTGTTTATTTTCGATGATGTAGCATGTGAAAAGCAAGATATTGTGCGATCCTATTTTTGCATGGGTCGTCACGAAGATATAGACAGCTTCTATCTCTGTCAAACATATACGCATGTACCAAAGCACTTAATACGTGACAATGCTAATTTAATCATCTTTTTCAAGCAAGATGACTTGAATTTAAAACATATCTATAATGATCATGCGAATACAGACATGAAATTTGATAAATTTCGAAGAGCCTGTGCTGCGTGTTGGAAGGATGAATATAATTTCTTAATTTTTGAAAAGGATAGCTCAATAAACAAGGCGCGCTACCGTAAAGGATTTGATACCTTCATTGTAATATAAAAGGATGAAGCATGCCAAATTTTCATAAGTCGAAGTTGTAACTCAGCCGAAAGCACACCGAATCCTGTGGCCCTGCTGAGTAAATCCATGCTGTTCACCTGTTATCAGACCTGTTTGAAAAGCTGTTCACCTGTTATCAGAACTGTTTGAAAATCTGTTAAGCTGTTCTCAGAGCTGTTTGGAAAGATGTTAAGCTGTTATCAGAGCTGCTTTAAAAGCTGTTAAGCTGTTATCAGAGCTGTTTGAGAAGATGTTAAGCTGTCATCGGAGCTGTTTAAAAGCTGTTAAGCTGTTATCAGAGCAGCTTAAAGGCTGTTAAGCTGTTATCAGAGCTGTTTTAGAAGCTTTTAAGCTGTTATCAGAGCTGTTTGGAAAGCAGTTTACCTGTTTTCAGAGCTGTTTGAAAAACCGTTATTCAGTTAATATCGAAGATGAATGAAAATCTATTAAACGAAATCATCGAGACAAGCTGCATTCCTTGCGAAGGAACTTTAAAGCTCTAAGGATGGGAAGGATTGAAGCAGAGGCGCAACTTGAAGAAACCTTTAAGGCAATCACTAAACCTTAAAAGAGTTTGTTAGAAGAGTCAAATACGAGCCGCCGGATATAGCCAAGTTTGAGACAAAAGATACAAAAGAAGGAGAAGAAGAAGAAGAAGAAGAATCAAAAGAAGAAGCAAAAGAAGAAGCAAAAGAAGAGGCAAAAGAAGAAGAAGAAGAAGAACAAGCCAATGAGATTGTGGAACGTTTTACCCCTCCAAAACGAAAATATGTGAAAATGGAAGCTAGTAGCACACCTATAAATTATGGAGATTATTCCTTAACATCTGAAGAAGAATTCGCAACACATAAACACTCAAGAACATTGACAGGAAGGTCTCCCGTCACCAAACCCCAATACGTTTGGATATATAGTTTCAATCTATTTAAAGCTATTCACTGATAATAGCCCTAAAATTGATCCAACCTATGGAGTTTACTATGATGACAACACGTGGAGAATCGGTAATTCAACGTTTGATGTTGATGAAAATGAATTAGTGGATAGACTGCGCCTTCTAATGGCATCAAAGCAGGCTGGAAACACCAGTCACAACTATGAAATTGTATCCATCCTGGAGGAGTTGCGAGAACCAGATATTATAGATTAAATACTACTCCATTCCCATACTTCTTCACAATCTACAGATGAGCGTTGAAAAGTTTGGACGTTTCTCTAAGCGAGGATATCTTAGGAAAGAAGGTGAACGTGGACCAACAGGAGCTCAGCGCCCAGCCGGCGAACAAGGAGAGCGGGGTATTGGATTTAATTTTACGATAATAAACGGAGACTACGATCTAAACTCAAAGTGTATAAAACGACTTGGTGTACCCCTTGAAAATGATAATGCTACTACCAAAGACTATGTTGACAAGAAAATTAAGTGCTGAAGAAATAACAAAAACTATTAATTTAAAGGTGACAAATTTAACGCTATATATCAATGATGAAATCGCGAAGATTGATAACTACCTGTTTACTTCAGTAATAAATAAGAAAGACTTGACACCAAAAGATGGTGTATATGAGTAAAAACTCTCGGGAAATCTGTTGCATTTATAATTATGATGAGTAAGAGGCAAGTGGTAAATGAGTTGCATAAACCAGCGAGAAAAAATTTTAAACGATGTCGTGTGATTATCAAAGGACTAGATGACTTGTGGCAGGCAGATTTGGTTGAAATGGATCCCTACAAGTATGTAAACAAGGGTTACCGCTATCTGCTGACAGTAATTGATACCTTCTCCAAATACGCATGGGTAATTCCAATTAAAAGAAAAACTGGTGTAGAAGTAAGAGATGCCATGCAGTCTATATTAAGCGAGGGACGAAAACCTAAAAACCTGCAGACTGATGATGGAAAGGAATTCTACAACAGCCTCTATAAAAATCTAATGCTGGAGCATGCAGTTAATCATTACACTACGTACAGTTTCCTCAAAGCATCAATAGTGGAACGATTTAACCGAACTCTGAAGGATATGATGTGGAAGGAATTCAGCTTTAATGGAACTTATCACTGAATACAACTGAAGGATACATCGAACTACGAAAATGAGACCACTTGATGTCAACGCCTCCAATGCGAAACAACTGCTTTCAACTGTATACAATCATATAAAAATTGTTGTTCCTGCAAAGTATAAAGTTCGAGATTTTGTACGCATTAGCAAATACAAGCATATATTTGAAAAAGGCTATACACCAAACTGGACAGCTCTGATTTTTAAAATTATTAAAGTTCAATACACAAACCCCATATCATATCAGCTGGAAGATTATCAAGGAAATCTAATCACAGGAGGCTTTTATGAATTGAAGCTGCTGAAAGTTAAACACCCAAACCTATATCTCGTAGAGAAAATCTTAAAGAAGAGTGGAGATAAAGCTTACGTTAAATGGCTCGGATTTTCATCAAAACACAATTCTTGGATTAATAACAAAGATGTTTTACAATTTCTTGAAAAAACACCTCTAATACAATTTAAAATAAATATATATTTATAATACTTTATACATGTAGCTATAATGCAAATTACTTTAATAAATGATTAGATTCTTTCTGGAGTTGCCACTTGCTGATCTGACGGAATGGAGTAATGTCCCAAGGTTAAGTATCCATCTTTCCGCTCATAATATGTCACTTATTATCATAAGGACTCATATCCACATAAATACACAGCTGCACACATCCACCCGCGCCAACATACCACAGGCACTCACTTAGGCAACCTCCAGTACCTATCCGCAAAGTGATCTCGTATCCCCAAGCCCGAGATGATGTAGTACCGGCTAATGCCACCAGGGGCCCTTGCTCAAGAAATGGTGTTTGCACTCGAAAGAGCAACTGTGACTTTTCAATGCACACACCCCCAAGACCCAATAATAATAATAATAATTTGCTAAGAAAACATCAAGCCAAGGTGATATCATGTTGTGAAATTCGAATGATGTTGATATCTATAACTTCCCCGCTAAGAAAACTTATTTAGGCACACCACTTGAAAACAGCAAAACCAAGATGACGTCATTCTGATATCTACAACCCGCTAATAAATCGTCAAGCAAGAAAACAGCAAATTCAAGGCATGGTGGTAGTACCTGCTAATGCCGCTAGGGAACCTTACTTTCCCTCGAGGTGAACAACATATGAAGTGCCGGTTAATGCCGCTAGTGAACCTTACTTACGAAATGGTGTTTGCAAAGAGCAACTGTGACTTTTCAATACACGCACCCCCTAAACCCAAAGATATTAATTTGCTGAGAAAACATCAAGCAAAGGTGATGTTATGTTGTGAAATTCGAATGATGCTGATATCTACAGCTTCCCTGCTAAGAAAACGTGCAGCATTTGAAAACAGAAAAACCATGATGACGTCATGCCGATGGTCGTAGTTCCGGCTAAGGCCGCTAGGGTACCTTACTCAAGAAAAGGCGTTTGCGCCCAATCAAATGTCGCTAATATCTCGAAAACCAAAGCCCGTACAGGATTTCTGATGAAAATTTCGTTCCCCCTCCCACCCCATACCGCCAAGTATCCCATTCCATGAGCAAAAACAACTTGAATTATTAATACGCTAATATTTCGAAAACCAGAGCCCGTAGAGGATTTCTGATGAAAATTGCATTACCCCTCCTCCATGTCTTTATTATCCCCTCCCCAACCCCACATAACACCAACTAGAATCCATTGGCATGAACAAAAATATCCTACTATTAACTTTAATTTTTAGTAATATTAGTTCAAAACCAGGCGCAACACTTGAAAACAACAAAAGCCTACATTTAGGCGCACCACACATGTGGGCACAGAAAACCGTAGCATGCTGTCAAGTGTGGGCAAAAGTGAAGCAAAAAACTTCGAATATCCAAGAGAGCCGTACCACACATCCAAGAAAGCCGTAGTACCGGAGCATGCTGGTAGTATCGGGTAATGCCGTTAGGGTGCAGTCAAGACCAAATGCCACCCACACACACACATCCAAGAAAACCGTAGTACCGGAGCATGCTGGTAGTACCGGCTAATGCCGCTACGGCGCAGTAAAGACCAAATGACACATCCCGGAGCATGCTGGTAGTACCGGTTAATCCGCTAGAGTGCAGTCAAGACTCAATGGTGCATCCAAGACATAAACCAGTACAGTCAAGACACACCGGAGCATGCTGGTAGTATCGGCTAATGCCGCTAGGGCGCAGTTGCTGCATAGTACTGAAAGTGATCTCGTATCCCCAAAACTCGAGATGAAAAACTCAATGTCACCTTAGAGCCTATGAATCTGAAATGAAACATAAGCGAACTCCAGAAAAAAATTGAAATCCTATGCTCTTTCCCTATGCTGGAGAGTGCTGAAAATGGTCTCGTATCCCCAAAGTGATCTCGTATCCCCAAAACTCGAGATGAAATATAAGCGAACTCCAGAAACAAAATCGAAATCCTATGCTATTTCCCTATGCTGGAGACTACTGAAAGTGATCTCGTATCCCCAAAGTGATCTCGTATCCGCAACATCGAAGACACAAACCAATACAGCCAAGACACAAACCTACATTTAGTATGGAGTTAATGCACCTAACGACGGTGGCGTTATCTGTGGCGAAATCCTGGAAGCTAAAGCAGTGGTCCAGAACTGTCATAGAACAACTACTAAAGAAAGTTTCTTTTTGATTTATTAAGCAGACATTTATCGATTTATGAGTTAACACTTGGTAGAATTTGTTCTTAGACTACTTTGTTTGAAAAAAACAATAATACACACATGTTTCGATCCCACAATAATTTTATTTAATAAAAAAAAATAACAATCTTCGCGTTTCGTCTGCTTAAGACATCATCAGGGCTTGCACTAATCCTAAACACATACGCACGCTAAGAGCTATGTAAATTTATACAAAACGTTAACCAAGTTACAAATACGTCAACCGAGCTACGCACGAACATAAGTTCATCACTTAATTAGGTTAGGATTTAGTGTGTGTGCGGATGTGTGTGTTTGTGTGGTTACGTGTGCGGGGGGGGGGGGGGGGCGTGTGCGTCACTGATCTGCCACATCCTTAATAAACATCAAAGTTTAATAGCTAGTGAATTCAATTGTAACGCAAATTTACTAATAGCAACCAGTCAGTTCTAGATTTAACTAAGAGCTATGCGAGAATTCAGCCACAACCAGAATTAACTAAATATTCTTTAGTTAATACTAGTTCGAACAAAGCGCTCTCGTTCATTCTAGTTTC
Organism: Dioctria linearis; assembly: GCA_963930735.1. Lineage (NCBI taxonomy): Eukaryota > Metazoa > Arthropoda > Insecta > Diptera > Asilidae > Dioctria > Dioctria linearis. Next base: position 221,619,675 of record OZ005742.1, read on the forward strand.
AACTGTGTTATATTAGTTAAAACTAGATTTACTGAGAGCGCATTGTTAGAACTAGAATTTCCTAGTAAAATCGGGTTTTGACGGATTTCGTGTTTTGACTGTAACATATACATATATAACTCATCGATGATCTTTTGTTCTTTCGTATCTCGGTGAACATATTTGTAGTTGGTTAACAGTTCCCAGCGGGAAAATGATCGTGAATGAAAGTGGGTTATACAGGAATTCGTTGAAGAATACAGTATCACAGAAAAAATTTTGTACAGAAAAGGAGCGGACTTTGAAGTTTAAATCATGTTAAGACCGGGGTGCCTGTATGTACTCGATTTCATTTACACTTTTGTAGTTGATATTTCTATGATTAGTCATCTTCGTAAACGTAGATGCAGGTCACAAGTTCAGGTGTTTAGTTCAAGTTGGCTTGATTACGAGTGAAAATTGAAAAGTTCGTGTGATAAAAAAGTGATTTTCTTCAGTAATAGGAATATTCGGTTACTGGTTCGTGTGCAGTGCTCTTACGCTATGTACTTTTTTTTGTGCAATAAAGTACTACATTTAATATCCGATTAGAAAATAAATTTGTTGCATATTCTCCTTAATTTTTTTTTGGAAATTATCTTCAGATCATGTGAAATATACGTTTACTTGTTTGAAAGATATTTTTTTTATTTTCCAAATTTCCAAATATCTTCTGAAACAGCAATAACCGATTAAAAATCCTTTTCTATCCAAATTCCATTTCTTCCTGGTGTGTCGCTACTAACTAACTTGAATCGAATAAAGTCGAAACGGGTGGATTACATAAAAAATATTTTATTAGATATATTTTAACATGAAATTAACCTGCAAAAGTTATTTAATTAAGTAATATTCATTGAACTTTTTTTTTCGATGATTTTTCATTGACGTTTTCAACAATTATTATTCTTTGACATCCTCATCGACCATTATTCTTTAAAGTTTTCATCGAGGCTATTTCACTCAGATTTTCATCGATGATAATCCATTCAAATTTTCATCGAAGATTACTCATCGACATTTACTCCTGCACAGGAATCACACCCTCCCTAGGACATTGTGTGTAAAATTCATCAAAGTTTCTGTGCAAAAATGGGCAGATGATGCATGCCAATGGTGCAATATGGCTTCGAGGTGGCGTTGCATACATTTCCCGCTGGCAAATGATGAATTTTACACACGGTGTCCTAGGGAGGGTGTGATGCCTTTCTGCAGGAGTAAATTTCGATGAAAACTTGAATGAATAATCATCAATGAAATGTCCTCGACAAAAACTTGAAAGAATAGTGAACGATGGTAACTTTTTTTTCGATGATTTTTCATTGACGTTTTCAACAATTATTATTCTTTGACATCCTCATCGACCATTATTCTTTAAAGTTTTCATCGAGGCTATTTCACTCAGATTTTCATCGATGATAATCCATTCAAATTTTCATCGAAGATTACTCATCGACATTTACTCCTGCACAGGAATCACACCCTCCCTAGGACATTGTGTGTAAAATTCATCAAAGTTTCTGTGCAAAAATGGGCAGATGATGCATGCCAATGGTGCAATATGGCTTCGAGGTGGCGTTGCATACATTTCCCGCTGGCAAATGATGAATTTTACACACGGTGTCCTAGGGAGGGTGTGATGCCTTTCTGCAGGAGTAAATTTCGATGAAAACTTGAATGAATAATCATCAATGAAATGTCCTCGACAAAAACTTGAAAGAATAGTGAACGATGGTAACGTCAAAGAATAATCATTGTTGAAAGCGTCAATGCATAATCTGCGAGAATACCTCAATGAATAATAACCAATGAAAATATTGACGACCAATCAATTTTTGGAAATCCTGTGGTGGTACTTGTAACTTGAATCGATTAAAGTCGATACGACTATGGCTAAATTTAAAATTGGAGTGTTGGATTGCAGAATTCACTTTTTGCACGTACCTTACTCAAAAAATCTTAAAATTATCATAGTTCAGTTGTACTTATATCACTAACTCTTATAGAAATAGATAGGCAACAAAAGCTGGCTTAATCTATTCGGAGTTAACTTTGGGTAGGAATAATAGTTTCGGAGCTGGGGTGAAACAATGTAGCCGCGAACATTTTATCGTCCGACTATAATACACTTGCAATTCCTACATCAGCGGTTGCAGAAACAGCGATAATTTCTTCACGCGGTATTGTGGAAGGGATATTTAATAAAAGTAAGCACCAATACAACTCAAGTCAAACCGGGCCATGGGAAGTGTATAGGCGCTGCGCAGCCAGGTGCGAGTTCATCTGCCCTAAATGGCTTGAAACCACGATCCGTGGTAAGCAAGCTTAAGACACTGTCAAAATTAAAATTAAAAAAAAAAAAAAATTTTGGGACTCGTGCTAGAACAAAAACTTCGTGTACGATCTCCGCAGAAGGAATTTAGATTTTCTACCCAATGATCTAGTATGGAGACGTAATATGGCCATCTCAGACGCAACCAAATATTTCTCAGCTTATCTAGCGCCTAGGTTTGTAGGACCGTATCGTGTCCTTCAAAAGGTTTCGTCTTGGACTTTCGAATTGGAGAGCATTACTGATAGGAATCGGAGTATTTGGCATGCGAAGGGCTTAAGAGTTTACAGTACTAATCAACCTTAATGTTAATGCATTGGTTGCCCAAGTTGTTGCCCGCCGTGTAGATGATAGGATAAAAGTGTAGTTCTTAGTTTTCAATTGGTCTTAGTCACACATATATTTTATACATTATCAAGTTAGGAAGGGACTGAATGCCGTTTATTGAAAGTTTTAGTTTCAAATATTCCACTAAGGTTCAATTTCCTTCTTTTCTTTAGCCATACGTAATTGTTTTGAGAAGATTTCCGAATAAATCTTCTGAAAGAAGAGGGGGAATGTTTAATTTGCAAAAAGAAAATAAAACATAAATATTTTGCACTAGCAGGAATAAGTTAGTATAACGAAATGAAGTAAGGTAAGATATTAAGTTGAACTCGGAAAGTAATTTGAGAGAATAATTCGAATTGTTAAAACCAGCGAAGTTAAAATAATCAGTTTATCTCAATAGTAATATTGATAGTAGAATTCATGCTTATCTTGTGCGGTCTGTGGACATAGCTTTTGTTTAGGCCTTAAATGGGCCCGCTGAATTCCTTCTGGCCTTTTCGTTTGGTAGTAACGCCTGGAAAGAGAACCTGGCTAATTATGGGAAGTTAATCGAAAATAAATGTACGATAATTACTTACCTCAGACACGCCAACAACCTCTCAAATGCAACTAAAATAATACCACGCCAAAGCCACAGAGGCCATCAACTCAAAAGTAAAAAAAAAAATCAACAAGGAAAAAATCAGAAAAAAACGCTCGTGTACTAAACTAGTACACAAAAATAAATGGACTATCTGTCTAGCGTAAATCTAGTCCGACACAAAACCGGAAACGAGGGGGAGGCATTTCATCTCTGATTGTGCAGTGGGTGTTTTTTTTTTTTGTCAGAGAGAGTTTGGTTTTTGAAAGGAAGTACGAGTCAAGTGGTCGGAGATAGGAGCTGCATGCAATTTTAGTTTTGGTTAAGTGGATTAAAAAAAAAGAAAATTAAGAAGTAAAAGGAAAAAGCATGAAGGTTCAAGGGTGCCGAATAGAAAAGAAGAGTGGCAGAAGGAAGTAAAGGTTAACCTGGATTTTCCCGACTTTCCAACTGAAGATCAGGAATTAGCGGTCCCCGCACCGCTCCAAAGATAAGTCTCTCTGTTTCTTTTTTTATAAATTAGTTTTGCTTTGCCCAAATGAATTAAGTAGTATAAGCTGTGCGTGAAATAATTACTTAGGTCAATTCCTTCAATTATTTATAAGTGGCGATGGCAATAAATACTAAGTGCTTGGTTTCCTAGAAGTGTCTTTTCTTGGTCTGGTGAATTTTCTTCTTTTGCCGTATAACTCGAGTTCCTCAGTCAGCTAGAAATTGAGGTGGCGCCCAACTTATTCTTGTAGCACGTGGATTTCACATAAAAGGCGGTCACCGCTTTGTCCACTGAACTACGGGGTAACCCTAATCAGGGCGTAGGTACCTAGCGGAAAGTAGCGGGTAACATATTTCAAAATCAGATAAAGGGAGTTGGATGTATTTCCACTAAATTTTGATGACCTATCCTTTAGAAAAGGATCTCTGAAATGGTATACGAACCGATCTAAAATTGAGGGCAGTATAGTAGACGTGAGCGTACATGAACTTATATCTATCAATTCGCTAAGTCACTGCTGGTGTCACCTTAGAGTTGCTAGACTGCAACAAATTGCTTCTCGTACCAACTTTACAACAATCTAGTACGTCATGATAAATTCTCATACACTCGGCTTATCGCGAAATCAATGAGAAAGTCCGGCTAAATTAAAACTGGAGACAACTTAATAATATTTAATTTTAATTTTTTATTACAAAAATTATGGATATCTTTGAAAATGTTATATTTGAAACAATTTTCAATACAATTTTCGGTATTAGAATTTTATACAATCTTGTCTAAGGGTCACTGTTCCTAAAATAAACGATACTTAGATATTTTAAAACAGAATGTAGATCTAGAATTGTCTGTATCCTGGTCAAAATTTGTATCATTAGGCTACACTGCAGTAGTAGGTTTATTCGGCTATAGCAGTAGTATATCTAGTAGGTTTGAAAGCCCAAATAAGCAATATTTTGATTCTGTTTTAACAAAATTCGCCCATTCTTTGTGTGTTGCCACAGTGCGAAAATAGTGTTTGCAAATTGATTGACGCCGAAATTCCAAATCTCTTACACTCTAGCGTACGAGAATACATTTTGCATCGTACATCGTACCTGAGTAGAACTTCGCGTCTGGCCATCTACCAATTTACAGTTTGACTCGAAATTATCAACAAAAACATGCACACAACCAACATACATAATTAGTTCACATTGATTTTGATGCCAGGATATTGAGGGCAATGAGGGCAATGAGATTTCGGGCCGCGTTGCAAAAGGATAAGTTAAGATACTCACAACAGAGTATATGAAGAACTTATGCTCATACATATCTTATTCAAAGGCGATAGACGCCTTTTGGTGTGGAAGACGATGGGTTGCTGAAAGCACGTTCTGTCTGCTAGTCAAGATAGGTGGATTAGGTCACACTAACTTGGTTGTGAGATCAAGGTGTCTCCAAGTGTTTGCATTGCAACGAGTGTATTGCCAGAGAGACACCTTGATTTCTCAACTGTGGGTGATTGTACTGGGAGAGATTAGCATAGGGGAGTATTACTACCTGCTCTCTGTTCGACCACCCTATCCTCGTAACTAGCCACAGGATCTAATCTTAACGACTCAGACCTGGGGCAGAATCAGGCCAGCATTTCACCTTAAGTGGAATACTCTACGGCACACTCAATTCACGTCGATTCCAATCACGTTTAATCCTGAATTCATAGATTCAGTGTTCAGTAATGCTCGAGGTTTTGAAGCTGCTACGCACACACTGAGAGTTCTCGGACATATTGTTGATATCTCTGGAAACTGTCGAATAAACACTAACAACTTACAACTACACGACCTGGCTGCTTCTGCGCGGGACAGATTTCGCCAATATGGGACCAGTGACCCTGGCACTAAGTTGGAAGATGCTTTCGTTCTGAACAGACCACCTCATCCACCTTTCAGCACACTTACAGTACGTGTGCTCCGTGACGTGCTTATGTCAATAAGACCTCCGGAGTATACAGGATGCACCGTAATCAGTTGTCACATATCGACCGGTGATTTGGCACAGTTTGTGCTGGTGAAGGAATCCTGTTTCATAGAGTCTTCACTTGCCCAGCTTTGCAAAATCTAATGTATCTTGTGCGCGATGTATGTCAGTTGATCGACCCGAACTGTGGCATCGCTAGGGGACATCGTTTCTATGGGGACCTAAGGCCTGTAGTCGGGTGAATTATTTGAATAGCTTTGTGTTGACGCCGGACAAATCTACAATTCACTTGTGTTGAATGAGAGTCGAAGATGAGAGTCAGAACACTGACCCACAGCACCACGCACAAGCACTTAAGCGCCACATCTTTTACAGATTGAAGAGAAGTTTACATCTTGAATATCTGGCAACGAACGTAGACACATTCATTTACACATTGCAACAACTATCGTCGGTGCAGGACGGACCTCTTGTCTTTCGCTGGTGATAGCAGGCCACAGGATTTGTAACACTAGTCCACGGAGCTTCTCCCCGCTTAGGAGCCGCTAGAAGCACTGTGGGAAGGAGAAGCGCTACGTTAGAGATGCTCAGCTGAGGGATGATGATGGCAGTTTGTAGAGGTCTATGATACTGCAGGCTGCCCATGTGGGACTCTATGACAGTATCGCGTCAATTTTCGTTCGTTCCGTTTGTCATTTTTAACTCGGTTTTCGGTGCTAAAATGCAAAATTTTTGTTAAAAATTCGTTTGTTTAGGAAGTTATTATGGAAATTTCGAACTTCTTGAACTGCCAGTTACCTAATTTTCAAAATTGGGACTGGTTCAAATTTTTGGTTATACTTTAGATCTTATTACAAATTCTCGTGTCCGTTTTTAGTCTCTTTTGAGAATTTTGTGTCGTTTGTTTCATTACGTTGTTTTATTGTCATTTTGTGTCATTTGTTTCTTTTAATTATTTAATTATCCCTATTGACCCTTTTATAATTTTTAATTTAGCTAGCGTCTTTGTTTTTACACTTTGTAGAGCCTTTTGCCACATATTTTTAAGGAATTTTTAAAAGAGCCAAAGAGCCACTAAATATAGAGTCATATACAAAAAAAATAATATTCTTTCTTTTCACTATATACTTTAATTCTTTTATTTTAAATAAAATATTTAATCATAATAAAAATGCGCCTACCTCTTGAAATAAACTCGGTAATGAATAAATTAACCACCATGGAATTGCGTGAAAATTCACAGAGAAAGCAGTGAATATTTTTCACATCAAATACTGAACCCACACACTCACAATTCAGCGGCACACTCTCTTGAATATTTTAAAACTTCAAAGACATTAAATAAATATTTTATTTAATGGCAGATTAAAATGCAAAAATTTCGCAACCGTAAATGGTGTCTGTCATTTTATTGTGGATAGATATTTTAACCCCGACATTATTCAGAACTATGTCGACATGCATGCCAAGAATTATCTTGTTAAATTTCAACAGCAGATAAATTGTGTTTGCGTGTGTATTCACATTATCGCAATTTAATTTTGCTTTAATTAACATTTTTTTTTATTTATATTTTCAATAAGCTTTATTGGAAATGTGCACTTTTTTAGTGGTAGGTAGTGTGTAAAATTCTCAAAATAAATAAACTTTATCTTTTTAAAAACCAATTATACGATTTCATCACTGGCAGACTTGCATGGATTAATTTCATAACAGAAATATCGCTAATTTTATCTCAAAATAAAATACTTAGAACTTGTGCTAAATAATAAACTAACAGATAAGTTAGCTTAACTCAGAATATCCATTTTCTAGTTACATCAGTCTTGCCTCGCACAACCAGGTAACTATTAGTCGAATGGACTCAAAGCGCATCTCCATCTAAACTGTCAATATTGCTGACACGCGTATTCTACTTTGAAGATTTGGAGGTTGGTGAATAAGCTCAGCTCGAAGTTGGCGGAACTGAAGGCTTCACATGTCGTCTAATATTGATAATTATTCTATCGAAAAGTTCAATGACCGAATTCCTGCATTGTGGCAGGTACGATAAACGACATCAAGGGTAAAATTTTTATACCCAGATGAAATCTAAAGGGTATACTAAGTTTGTCATTCCATTTGTAACGACAGAAATAATGATAGTAGAGAAAAATGAATTGGACACCGGCATAAAATTAAAAGTTATTTTGATTTTTGATGTCCGTCTGTCTGTCCGACCGTCCGTCAGTCCGTTCGTCCGCACGATAACTCGAGAATGCGTGTACCTAGCAGGCTGAAATTTTGTATACCGACTTTAAAAAAAAAAAGTAAAATTAAGTGCGAGAATGAGACAAATCGGGCAACTCCTTCATGGGGTTGCCATACAAAAATTTCGTTTTCCACTATATATTTGGACACTGCCTGGGAACGCGTTGACATAGAGAGTTGAAATTGGTACAATGTGTTTTCATAGTAAAAGCAAATGAAATTATAGAAATGGAATAAATCGGGCAGCCGATTCTTGGTGTTGCCAGATAAAAATTTAGGTTTTTTGCGGATACTGTGAAAATGTTAATTCCTAGACATTTTTATTGTACTAAAAAATTCTTCAGAATACGAAATCCTATAAAATTGGTTATAATCATTTTTTCTGTCCGACGAACTGTTCTAGAAATATGTGCAAGAAGCCGCTGTAAAAATCAAAATTAAACGGGCATTCATCAGGGTATCATAAGAATTGGTCTTAGAATAATTCTAGCTTTTTTACTTGTTTAGTCTAATTTTCGAGCAAAGAAACTCTCTTACTGAGGAAATTGGGCCATCCCATACGAGTTTTCTTGATGCAGTATTGAAACCGGTTTTTTAGGGAAGAGGTGAAAAGAGGCAAAGGCCGCAAAACCGGTTTGCATACTGCATCAAGAATACTCGTGTGGGATGTCCCATTAACTGTCCGTGACATGATAGCTGGTGATAATCTTTACAAATATTTTAAAAGATTTTTCATATCATAAAGCACCCGCTTTCTTTATATTCTTTTACTCTTCGCTTCAAATTAAATTCCACGCCACCGAAACACCTAGTCGAACTCAGCAAGTTTTGTAAAATTCTTTCTTCTTTGCCTATGGATCCACACTGAACGAGCTACAAAGTTTTTAGCGTCCACATTAACAAAACTAGTTTTCCTTGAGTAGGACGTCTTCTACCGAATTTCCTTCGCTTAAAATAAGAAAAGATACATTTTGTAGATGTTGATCACTGGTTAATAGCCGTGGTCTTAATATTTCTGATCTTGTTGAATAATTGTCTCTGTGCTCTGCGGAAATTAGACCAGATCTGAAATTAGCATTAGATGCTAACCTCTTTGATAGATGCTGACATGCTAACGATTTCTCTTTGATCTGTGGAATCACCAATTCTATCCGAGCTTTAAAATGAATATACACATTGTGATTACAAATTTAACGTAAAACTTTAAGAAGAATCTAATGAAAACTGGTATTTGTGGTATTACATGATCGCAATGTTTTAAATGAGTAACTTTTGTCAAAATGGAAGCAATGGGGCCTATTGCCATCAAGTTAAGGACTGATTCAGAATAAAACGATCACTTATCCCCTCCTATTACTCACTCCCAGGTAAACAAAATTAGGGAACACAGGTCGGATTGTATCAATAAAAAGGAGTGCACTTATAAATGCAAGAAAGAAGAACGTCGCAAATTAATTCTTTCAACACATATGGAAAATAGGAATATGTTTCAAAGGTGGTTAGCTAAAAGGCTGAATCTGAAAGACTTCATTCAAAATATTCTCAGTAAATTTCGGGATTCTTGTAGTATCCGGAAAATGTCCGGATCAGGAAGGAAATCAGACCAAAGATTGGCCAAGGAAGTGGAAGACAACTTTAAATGAATTCCCATAATATCGTTGAGAGATATATCTAATAAAAGGAACATCATGCTATGACTCACCGAATTAAAAAAAGGGAAAGCTTACGAAGTTTCCATGTTCAAAAAACACCGAATAGTACATCAGAAAAGAACACAGTTTCAAAATCCAGGAGACGGATTTTGAATGAAAATTTTCTAACGGAATTTGATTGCTGCAATATGGATGATGAACTGGGCCGAACTGAACTGAACAAAACAAAGTAAAAAGGTTTACAAAACGAAGATAAGTCCTCACACAAAAGAATAATGCTATATTTCAAACAAGGAATGCTAGATTCCAAATAGTTCGCGGTGAAAAAAAAAATAGAAAGACCCATATACAAAATCTTGTAAATATTTCTACCGAACTTATTCACCTCTTTAAACGTACGGACTCGCAAAAATTGAATATCAAATTGTGGCGACTCGTTTGAGCGTCTTCATCATTTTCCTTCTGAACGCGTGACCAGCCACCAGTAAATCGGGCAATTCTTTTTTTTATATTATCGGCTAATAATACTTTGCTAAGCGTGGAAAGTTGTACTTAGGTAGGCGTTTATTGAAAATGAAAATTAATTAAATATAAGAAAATTCATTCCGATGTCAGACTTAATAAAATAAAGTTGTATTGCTAAAAATTTTAAATATAACGTTGTGACACTTTTTGCTGAAATAAAAAGAGAAGGATTAAAAAACCCAGCAGCAAGAGGCTGTTGATCTGTCTCGATTTCCCAGGAGAGTTATGTTTTGCCCGCTCCAATAGCGGCCCCACATTTTGTTTTCTTTTCAGGCTCTTCCTTTTATGACGGCCCGAATTCCGTTATGCTTCTTTAACACTGCAGCTAACGGTGTTACAGGCGTTTCGAACGAACAAGGTCCACCACGTTCCAATTACCTTTGTCCGTGAAGAATATCCGACGAAGTCAGTAATACATGACATCTGCGTAACAAGATTGAATCTACCTACCGCAACGGTAGAAGTTCATAAGCAAGCTTGACCCGTGGTCTACGGGTCATTTTCACCGTTTGTAATTGCTGCAGTTGATTCAAATCGACAACATTAATAACGGCTCAACTAACTGTTCAACAACGAAGAGTATTAACAGAAGACCGCGATACATTGTATCTGCCTACCGACGCTGGTTCAAACTACCGCAACGATAGAAGTACCCAATTGTGTTTATCAGCTTGACATAGCGTGAACTGGTTATTTACGCCCTTTACGAATGTTACAGCTTCTTTGTCAGACAACAACTCGAACAGGGGTAGCGACACGACACTTGTCGTACTCGCACAATCAAGATCTTCCTATCCAGCTGTTATACAAACGACAACGGCAATCATCGTACTATCAAACAAAGATTTCTTTATCCAACTTTTGTCCTAGTAACTGTGTTGTTGCTCTCGCTACTGTTTGGACAACTGTCGGAAAGTATCCAGTGTAGTCAAACTACACTACAACCCTTCATCAACATCTACCCGCTACATTCAGATAGCTAAGACGTAGCGAGGACTTCTGACTGCAACTAACCACGACACAATTCTTTCTGAGTCAATCAAGGCTACTAGTGAACACTGGAGTCAGGCTATAACTTTGTGGTACCTAAACTCCACTAAATTGGTGACCCCGACATTTAAAGAAAACACAACCTTCATCAACGGGAGAACATTTACACGTTCAGCGTCGCTAGGCTAATTTAGTTTGGAGAAAGAAGAATTTTAAGAACTTTTAGTTTTAATCATTCTAAATCAAATTTATAAATTTGTATAATTTTTCCACACTACGTCGCTTCGCAGAAGTTTGTTAAGAACTTTTCTTATTTCGCCGCTTTCATAGCCTTTCCTTTCATTTTCTTAAATTTGTGGTTGGTCTTGCAATATTTTGTTTTAAAATGGTCAAGCCGCTAAAGGAAAATGCCTTTAATGGCCTCAATATTGGTGACGCACTGGGTGAGCCCGGTACTCCTCTGTCAGCAAGCATGGCACAAACAGCAACATTGGGTGCAGTGTCGGTCAAGCCAGATCCTTTCTAGAAGAACGATCCGGAGCTGTGGTTCCTCCAGCTAGAGGCACAGTTCGACTTGGCTGGTATAAACCAAGACCAAACAAAATATTATCACGTTATTGGTACACTCGACGAGGGCGATGTGCGCTTAGTGAGCGACGATATCCTTAAACCACATGCGACAAATAAGTATGACTTTATTAAAGAAGCGTTAATTTCCAGGATCTCTGGTAGCGTTAATCAAAAGCTTAAGAAGCTCCTGACAGAGCTCACACTGGGTGACGCACAGCCCTCTCAACTTCTACGAGAGATGCAAGCACTTAGCAATAGCCAACTCAGTGAGGCGGTACTAAATTCGCTTTGTCTGCAACGTTTACCAACAACCATGCAGGCGATTCTAGCCTACAATCCTGGTGCACTTGAGATGTTGGCCACATTAGCTGACAAAATTGCTGAAATTAGTCCCAGAGCAGAGGTGTTTTCCATAGCTCCGGTGCCTGACAATCATAATCACGCTATCCTGTATTTGGAAAAGAAGTTGCATAGTCTTACTTGTATATTCGAAAAATCTCTGACTCTTTGCAAGCCAACTAGGCAAAGCACTTCAAGAAGCGGATCTAGGCACCGATCATCTCGGCAGTCGACATCCGACTCAAACTCAGATTTCCGTTGGTATCACCGTAAGTTCGGAACCAACGCAAGAAAGTTTATATCTCCTTGCAAATTTTAGGGAAGTAAGCCACATTCAACGCCGCAAGGTGTTATAGCCTGTAATTAAGACCTAAATTAAATTGCCCTCCGCCTTTAACGACGAGTGTATGTGAATCACCCAAAAGTCGTCTTTACATATTTGACAGATCCTCAAAAAGTAATTACGTCATATATACGGGAGCGGACATTTCCGTCATCCCCAAGACATCTATACATCGTTTCCAAATTCCAATCTGAAGTTGGTGGCGGTAAATTTGTCCCCTATTCGTACATATGGACGAAAAGTGCTATCATTGGATTTTGTCCTGCGCAGATCCTTTACCTGGCAATTTATAATTGCAGATGTACCTAGACCTATACTAGGCGCAGATTTTTTGTGTTATTATGGCCTACTAGTCGATATAAAAAAAGAAGTCAATCATGGATCCTCTTACTTCTTTGGTAGCATCTGCACAGCTTATCAACAGTCTATATTCAGGTCTGTCGATTCTGATTAATCCTGCAGTTGATTCAACTATTCAGGAGCTCCTCAAAAAGTATCGAGCCATTACTCCTGAAACAGGGTTCACTAAGCAGGTAGCACATGTGGTTACATATCACCCTGTTCAAAAGAAAAATGGTGAATGGAGGCCATGTAGGGACTACAGAAGATTAAACTCCTGTACAATACCAGGCCGTCACCCATTTCCTCTGATCCACGACTTTGCATACCATTTAGAAAACTGTTCGCCCTTTACAACTATAAACTTTGCCAAAGCATTCCACCAGATCGCAATCGAGCCCGAAGATATTCCGAAAACGGCAATATGCACGCCTTTTGGACTGTTCCGTGTTCACTCGGATGACGTTTGGTTTGTGCAACGCTGCTCAGTCTTTCCAAAGATTTATTCACATGGTTTTGCAGGAGTTTTCTTTCTGTTTTGTGTACTTGGACGAAATTTTAATCGCTTCTAAGTCTCAAGCTGAGCACTATTTACATATCGAACAGGTATTCAAACGCCTGCAGGAATACGGACTGCTATTGAACGTCGAAAAATATGTCTTCGTACAGTCACAGGTAAATTTCTTGGGCAACTTAATTACACAACAAGGCATCTAACCAGCTCCTGATCGAGTGGAGGCGGTATCAAAATTCAAAATTCCAGAAACGGCAAAACAATTGCGATGGTTTTTGGGTATGGTAAATTTCTACCGCCGTTTTCTGCCACACGTTGCGACACATCACGCTAATTTAAACAATTACCTTTCTGGATCTAAAAAAGATGGTGTTAAATGAATTAACTGGTCTAGTGAAGCAACTAAATCTTTCGAGTTAGCTAAAGCTCAACTAGGTCAAACGGCCCTTCTCGCTTTTCCCATCTCTTCGGCCGAGCTATTGCTGTGGGTGGATGCTTCAGATACTGCCATCGGTGCGGCAATACAAAAAATACAGTACCTACGACAGGGAATTACTGGCCGCATATAAAGGCGTTAAGTATTTCAGGTATTAACTAGAGGGACATGTTTTCACGCTCTACACTGACCACAAGCGCTTGCAATATGCATTCCAATAAAATTTGGAAAAACTTCTCCTCGGCAGTTGCGCCATTTGGACTTTCTAGGTCAGTTCACGACAGACATCAGGCATGTGCCCTGATAAGATAATGTGGTCGCCGACACTCTATCTAGAGTGGAGGAAATTCAACTCCTAGGCCCAATCAATTTTGAAGCTATTGCTGAAATGCAACCTCAAGATTCGGAATTTCAACAACTTCTTCAAAATACTAAGTTCAAATTCCCGCCTTTGGCTCTAATAAAGAATTATACTATGAAGTTTCGGCAGCGAAAGTCCGACCATTTATTCCCACCGCTTACAGAGATCAATTTTTTAAAACCGTACACAATTTATCCCACCCGAGCATCCGTACAACGAATAAAATGATCACGTCTAGATACTTCTGAACTTCTATAAATAAAGATGACAACGCTTGCACGCGGTCTTGCCTACCTTGACAGCTGAGCAAAGTGTCTAGACATGGTAAAAATGCACTAGCAACATTCCAGGAATGTTCCGGTCGCTTCCAAGTGATTCACATTGACCTCGTTGGTCCTCTGCTACCCTCACAATATTGTCTTACGATTATAGATAGGTTTACGCGATTTCCAAAAGCCATCCCTCTAGTAGACATTAGGCCCGAAACAGTCGCGGCGGCACTCTGTCAAGCGTGGATAGCTCGCTCTGGTGTTCTTAGGACCATCATAACTGATAAAGGTGCACAATTTGAATCAGCATTATTTTTAGAGCTTTCTAAAGTCTTGGGCTTCCAACGGACCACTGCTTATCACCCTCAGGCCAACGGATTCTTAGAAAGATGGCACCGGACATTCAAGGCTTGTCTAACGGCACATGAGGAAAATACCTGGACAAAAGTGTTATCTTTTGTACTACTAGGTTTACGAACGGTATTTATGAAGGAATTTGTCGCCACCCCTACAGAACTCTTGTACGACGAAGGCTTACGCATTCCGACATCAGCCCGTCCCGGAATCAAACCACGCTCGACAGGCTACTTTTAAATTTAAAGACCTTGATGTATGTTCACATGTGTTCTTAAAACCGATGCAATACGGACGTCACTCCAAACACCTTACGAAGGACCTTTTAAAGTAATTAAACACATGAAGCATTTCTTCACCCTTAAGGTCAAGAATAGGGAGGTTAACGTCTCGATTGATGGAATAAAATCAAGCTTCACAAGTCCCGAAATGTCCGACGAAGAGCAGGTTTGTTCATCAAAAGCTTCGACACGTAGCACTCACGCAACGCAGGAACCTGTTCTGCCAGCAACCCAGTTCAACAGAGGTACATTGAAAAACTTGTTCGACCAATGTCGGGAGACTTCAATGCTGCAAACAATATATACACTGAAACAGCGCCACCCGCGGACGCATCGGCACGACATATAAGATTCATGCCCGACGGTTCAAATTCCCAGCGCTAACCACTCGAGCTGGACGAACCATTAGACTTCCACAACGATTTAGGTTACGTTAAAACTGATAGTTTTACTGGTAGGAGAGTATCTGTGGCGACGCGTCTGAGCGTCTTCATCATTTTCTTTCTGAACGCGTGACCAACCACAGTAAATCGGGCAATCATTTTTTTTATATTATCGGCTATTAATACTTTGCTAAGCGTGGAAATTGTAGTTAGGTAGGCGTTTATTGACAATGAAAATTAATTAAATATAAAAAAATTCATTCCGACGTTAGACTTAATAAAATAAAGTTGTATTGTTACAAATTTTAAATATTATAACGTTGTGACACTTTTTGCTGAAATAAAATATGAGGATTAAAAACCACAGCAGCAAGAGGCTTTTGATCTGTCTCGATTTCCCAGGAGAGTTATGTTTTTGCCCGCTCAAATAGCGGTCACACATTTGATTTTCTTTTCAGGCTCTTCCCTTTAGGACGGCCCGAATGCCGCTATGCTTCTCTAACACTGTATCTAACGGTGTTACAGGCGTTTCGAAGAGACAAGGTCCACCACGTTGCAATTACCGTTGTCGGTGAAGAATATCCGACGAAGTCAGTAATACATGACATCTGAGTAACAAGATTGAATCTACCTACCGCAACGGTAGAAGTTGATAAGCAAGCTTGACCCTCCGGCACAAGGTCTACGGGTCAAATTCACCGTTTATAATTGCTGCAGTTGATTCAAATCGACAACACTAATAACTTCTCAACTAACTGTTCAACAACGAAGAGTATTAACAGAAGACCGCGATAAATTGTATCTGCCTATCGAGGCTGGTTCAACCAACCGCAACGATAGAAGTGCTCCACTTGTCTTTATCAGTTTGACATAGGGTCAACGGGTCATTTACGACCTTTACGAATGTTACAGCTTCTTTTTCCAACGAACAACTCGAACAGGGTAGCGAGACGACACTTGTCGTACTCGCATAACCAAGATCTTCCTATCCAGTTGTTATACAAACGACAACGGCGCTCATCGTACTATCCAAATCCAGAGATCTTAATCTAACTGTTGTCCTAGCAACTGTGTTGTTGCTCGAGCTCCTGTTTGGATAACTGTCGCAAAGTATCCAGTATAGTCAAACCACACTAAAACCCTACATCAAGATCTACCCGCTACATCCAGATAGCTAAGACGTAGCGAGGAATTCTGACTGCAACTAACCACGACACAATTCTATCTGAGTCAATTCAAGGCTACTAGTGAACCCTGGAGTCAGGCTATAACTTTCTAGTTCCTAAAGTCCACTAAGAACTAAAATTTGTGTGTGCAATAAATGTTATTTAGGTACTTTTCTTCTCACGATTAATTTTTCCTCAACTTTATTCAGTCAGCTGATACACCACGTTTAAGAGCTCAGACTATTTTTAGCAAACAATTATTACGTTAAGCTATGTTACAGTTTTTCTTGTGAAACTGTCTATGGGGTTCTTATGGTCTGAGATCTGACAAGCCGAAGTTATCCACTAGCCACGGGTTGGCGTGTTCCTGCTGTTTGTTATAGGAGTGGCATGCACATATATAAGACACTGTGAGCATTTTAACTTTTCTTTATTTTACTTCTCTTTTTTACAAACTCTTTCACGTATCGAAAATTACTTTTCTTTTTACCACTGAATTACACGTCAACTCTGTTATATGTTTTGTTTTTCTTATAACACTCCTAATTAAAAATAATATATAAATAATATATATATATATATATATATTATTTATATAAATTATCGCGATCAAGAGCCGTCGGTCAGGGTAGAAAATGCATAGTTGCATTTCTACCCTGAGAAAAATTTTCATTTATGCCGGACTTGTTTAAACAAGTCCAGAATATTTTTCGTTGGACGGAGGCTTGAAATTTTATGCTTTTATAAACATCAGCCACCGTCCCGTCGATTGAAATAGTGGCGCACGTATACATACAATGTTATTTCGCGGCGCGCATTTCTGATCGCGAAAGCTTTTTTTTTATATGTATGTACGTTTGTACATACATATTGTAATTTTCACGACAAATTGTACTGAAGGTACGATTTGTCTTTTGCTATATTTTTCAAAGTAATTATTTCTACCTGCAAATTTTGCTGAACAGGATATGGGAGTTTCTGCTCGATACCTTTTCCTTGTATTTAATAATTTTACCTCAAATTTCCTGTAGTGAATGCGTGTCCTGGTAGACTGATTTGTGAATATCGTCTTCCGTTAAAATTTCCATTGAAACTTGCGTTTGGTTGTGAGATTCTGGTAAAATGTCGGCCAGACTCAAATTCAATATGGAATGGTTAAATTGTGGAAATTGTTTGGGTTGAATTATTTTCAGCGGGCGTTTACTTTGTTCTTCATATTTGAGCACTTTGCCACTTATTTACAATTGACACTGTTGCGTAATCTCAAGTATCCCTTGTCCTTCCAGTTTCGAGATCACAAAGTGATCTGAACATGTGTTATGTAACACCGTGGAGGTAATGAATGAAAATAGCCACGTATTGGGATTGCTTAGTTTGATCAGCATGTCTTTTTGGGGGATTTATACTCTGGACCTGCATTTGGGCACTCCATTTAAAGGGTTGTATAGTAATTTAATGCACATTCGTTGGATGTTGTCGCTTTGATTATCGGCGTGTTCAGCCGGCCTACATACGTGTTTTCTTTCAAATTATTTATTATTTTCTTGAAAATTTTCATGTCCTCGCCTTTTAATAAGAGAAATTCCTGAGGTTTTGCGCTATTGGCTATGTATGAATAACCAGCGTCTGGAATTAATGAATAATTTGCTGACTGGGGTACAGGATAGCAATGAATCTGTTGTAGCCTCATTTTTGGCAGACTAAAATTTGGGAGAGTAATGCTCACCACCAATTTGTTCCGCATACGGAGTGACTGAGCTCCTGCTGTCTGATATAGGATAGACAAGCAATTTTGGTCATTTGAGCAATTCGAGGTCGTCTTGCGGTATGTCTCCAGCAGATTTTTGGGAGACATAAAGAGTGGATGAATATGATTGGTTCTACTAGCCATTATTATATCCAGGAGGGCTTCTTGTCGATATTCGACTTCGATGGTTTGGAGCAATAAGCTTGATATAATCTCTTACCTTAGTTGCCTCCTAGTTAAATATCGGCCACGCCGTGGAGATCGTTTACCTGGTGTGCTATTTTTTGTTGTCTGTCTATTAACATAGCCAGCGGTTTTTGAATCTTTTCCAAGGTAGTTTTTATATCACTAATTTGTTGTTTCTCTAGCTCGGCTAGTGTTTGTGTATTCGATTCTAGTTATTCTAACCTGCTGTAAATTTCTTGTTCGTTTTTATTGTGTGCATTGCGCTGCCTATTCCGTCGAACAGCGATCTGGTGTTGCGTTTTCCTGGTACTAGTTCATTTATAGTTTCCGTGCGCTTTCGTACGCTGTCAATTATAGCGTGTATGTGTAGTTGCTGGACGTTACACAGGTCTTCTGGGTTTGTCATATTGATGCAGAGTTTATGCACCAAGTGCTCTGCATATTCTGCTAGCTTTATCTGGGTATCTAACTCATCCAAATCTATCTCAGTGAGGACATTCCAGGTGTCATGATATACCATGAGGTTTCCTAGGTCCTCGAAAAATATACCCGAGCCATTTACCTGGGTTATTACAAAGGTTTTTCCAGCGATTTCTCCTGTTGTGTACTGGATGAGGATGGATATTATAATTAATTGTAGCGCCATTTATGTAGGCAAAACGGAGGAAGAAAATAGTCCTTTAAGTATGGTGGTACTTTTATTGTGCCGTTTTAAACTGGGCAGTGGAGTGACTCCACCGCAAATGTTCTTGGGGAGGTATTGAAATGAGGTTTAATGGACACTGTAGTAGGAAATTCAAGTCAACCTGGTTCATTTTTGTTCAACATGCTTTTACTCGAAATATGGCTTTAAGCGATTATTATGTACCGTTACGTTACGTTTACCAATTTTGATGGTGGTATTCACATCACTTGGTATTGCGATTACCTGATAAGTTCTGTAGCGTATACCCCCTTACGCTACTTTTGCTTGGCTTCTCTACGTCTGTAGAGAAAACCCAATGATTTCCCAGAGTATATAATTTAATAAAATATAGCTATTTGCGAGAAGTAGCCCTATGCTACTTCTCCATATGAGAAAATTCCTGAAAAGTTAAAATTTATATATTTTCAAGAAGTAGCCCTATGCTACTTCTTCATATTAGAAAATTCCTGAAAAGATGAAATTTATATATTTCCAAGAAGTAGCCCTATGCTACTTCTCCATCGTACCAAAATTCCTGGAAGAATAAAAGATAAAATTTATATCTTTTCAAGAAGTAGCCCTATGCTACTTCTTCATATTAGAAAATTCCTGAAAAGATAAAATTTATATATTTTCAAGAAGTAGCCCTATGCTACTTCTCCATAGTACAAAAATTCCTGGAAAAATAAAAGAATAAATCTATATATTTACAAAAAGTAGCCCTATGCTACTTCTTCATATTAAAAAAATTCCTGAAAAGATAAAGACATATTTATACATACCCGCACACAAGTCCAGATCTAAAAGAAACAACAACAGCAGAATATTTTTCAGTCGAAAAATTATAAAATGTGCAAAATGAACACAAAATACAATTTTTCGTTTAAAACTTACCGCTAGTCAACCACATCAAAGCGACGAAAACGGCAATTCGCCTAGCTGTAACAAATCGCGTGATGCCATCATGCAATGTGTTGCAGCAGGTTTGAAAGAAGAACAAAAAATTCTGGAAAGAAAAAAAGGCGCTCGCTTGCCGGTGGCTGAGTGAAGAACGTTGGCAATGTAGGGAGATTGCGTGTAGTCGGGGAGTTGTTTTTTGGCTTTGCACGAGAACGGTCGCAGAAAAATTGAGTCGCGATTCCTCTTTATTTAAAATCAGTCTTTAGAGTTTTTTTTTGCTTTTGTGAACTGAAAGGAAAAATTTTAGTTTATTCATTCTGGTCGTGAATTTTGTTAATTAGAATATTTACCTGTGCAACAGTTTTTTTTTCTAAAGATCTTTCTAATAATGAACTGAAAGAAAATTTTGGCATTAATGCGGCGCATTCATAAATTGTATTAATTAGAATATTTACCTGTGCGACCGTGATTTTTCCTAAAGATCTTTCCAATAGTGAACTGAAAGAAAATTTTAGTATTAATGTTGCGCATTCATGAAATTTTATTAATTGGATTACTTACCTGTGCGACAGTGATTTTTTTTATTCATGAATGTTATTGATTGGATTAACTACCTGTGCGACAGTGATTTTCTACATAGATCTTTCTAATAGTGAACTGCAAGAAAATTTTAGTATTAATGCTGCGCATTCATAAGTTTTAGTATTTGAAATATTTACCTGTGCGACAGTGATTTTTATGTAGATCTCCCTATTAGTGAACTGAAAATAAAATTTTGGTTGGTTCATTCTATGCAGTCTTAATTTGTATTAATTGGAATATTTACCTGCGCGACAGTGATTTTCATATATCATCATATTGGTAAACTGTAGAGCAAATTTCGGTTTAACCATTCTGTGCACACATAATTTTCATTATTTGAAATACTTACCTGTGCGTCGGTGAGTCTTATATACCATAGTAGTGGCCCACCAGAGAGAAAATTTGGGGAAAAGTTTCCTTGCACGTAACAAAGATCATTTTGAAAATTTTTCCTGTGTGATGGCAAGTTGGCTTTATACCGGCGAGGAAGTATGCCTCTGGCAGAATTTACGGCAAAACATTTCGCTCTTACATATCCGAAGGAGCAGGGAAGCGAGGAGGTGAACTCAGACTTCCACGTAGTCCTGAAGCAGCTAGCAGATAGTTGGAAAACCAGTGTCCAACCCTTTTGGTAAAGGAGGAAACCCCGAATATGATTAAACCAGGTGTTACGTAAGTCCATAGCGGACCACAAGGTTAGTCCAAATTTTCTCCAAGTACTATTATTTGCTTTGTGTTCTTTTGTTCATAATTTTTCAGTGTTAAAATCATTTAGGGTACATCTAAGGTTAGGCGTCGATCACGGGGTTCGATAAGTCACATAATAGGAAAGCGCTTATTAGGGCTAGTTGTAAGGATTTTAATCTAGATTGAGATTAACCGGAGACCTTGTTTCCTTTAGTTTTTATATATATACTGTTGATGAAAATGTTCCAAACTAAGCCTCGTCAATGAAATGCACTTTTAAATCTTTATAAAAACTTTATTTTATCTGCAGTGATCGTTCTGCTTAATTTAAGTGGACTGTAACTCTTTATGAAATGAAAATAACTTGTGACATGAATCGGTTCACTGCTGCTTAGTAAGTGCCTGAAATGAGTATTACAAGCAATTTTATCTAGAGAGATCTAAACTGTATGTGTAAATGAAATAGACAATGGAACTGAGTTTCTACTGCACAATCAAATAGGTACCTTATAAAACTAGCTTACCAATTGAGCTACAATATTTAGAGTGTTTCTTAATTCAATATTAATAATTCAAGTCTTATGACTATATTAGCGCATTATTTCTTAACATATACCGTGTGAATCTTTGTGTGATCGGGTTTCCTCCCTCATAAGCGATAAATATGCATAGACAACCGCAATAAATAAATTATTTTGATTTGGACTTGATGAAATTTTGAGTTCCTTGATACGCTTCCTTCTTCTTTTGGGTGATTTAGTTTGGTCACAATTGTCCGCCCTTCTCCAAGTTGCTTTCTTCTTTTGTTTACAGGTTGGTAACGGATTCAGCGCGATGGAGTGCGTAGTTCCATAAAAGGGATGGTCGCGGACGGGAGGGAGGTCGTTTCCACACACACACGGCAA
The DNA here is from genome assembly GCA_963930735.1 of Dioctria linearis. Taxonomy (NCBI): domain Eukaryota; kingdom Metazoa; phylum Arthropoda; class Insecta; order Diptera; family Asilidae; genus Dioctria; species Dioctria linearis. Next base: position 221,641,854 of record OZ005742.1, read on the forward strand.
TAGATGTAAAACAAAACACGTACGTATGGGGCTAAGCATATCAATACGGCTTTGGAGGCTTACCCAGGGTGGATGGGGGCGATTGGGCCCAACATTACCCAAAGCCGGGGTCTCGACAACATCAGAGATCCCCCTCTCAGCTCTCTCTCTCTCAATCATTCATCTGCCAGCGTTGATAGTTCTCCGGGTAATTTAATACTTGTTCGGCGTTGCTGAGGTCTTCTGTTCTTCTTTTTTTTTTGCAGCATTTAATAGAGTAAATTTTCCTCTTTCAAGGCTTTCAGGTTCCACAAGGAGCAGGAAGCCTGCATAGATTTTTATCTTTTATTGTCCGTCCGTCTGTCCGGTCAAACATTTTGCTTCTTTATGCACAGCTTAACAAGCATTGAAGGGATGTGGGTGGCAAGAACCTCCCCAAGCCGGCTGATCGCTAGCGGCATACTCGCTCTGCAGCCACCCACGCATATCCTGGATATGATTTTGTAGCAAAGAGGTGTCGGATGCGGTATGTATCTACATTCAGGTACAAGTGAATGTAGGTAGATCTGTCGGCTGACAAGCTCTTCGTAACAGTTCCTACCCAGATTTGAGAAAGCTTATGTTTTCTGCTTTCATTCTTGATGGGTATGGAAAGTTAGGAGGCGTACTGCCTTATCGTAGTACCCCTTTGAGCGCTGTTTACTTGCCAATAAGTTCTTTCTTGCCGTGGCATATGATTTTTGGAGCTTATACTTCAGTATATGATAATAGCTCTCATGATTGTAAACGGGTTCCGGATCCCGTTTTAAATTTGATGGGACATCCGCTGTGAAGCCGTATAGGCAGTCCATTGGGGTAAGTTTAGTACCCTCGTGTACACTTTTGTTATACACGAATGCAGAAGTTCGTAGGTATTCGTCCCATGTTTTGGGATTTTCATCTACGATTGTTCGTATTCGATCAGGGGTCTATGCGGACGCACTAGTACTCCATTAAACTGTGGGTGGTATGCTGAAGTCTGTAACTTCTTTACCTTTAGAAGCTTACATACTCTTTTGAATAATTCACTCAGGAAATTTGTTCCCTGATCGGTGAGTATTCTTTTGGGTATGCGATAGCGCGTAACGATTTCATCAAAGAAAACCTGCGCTATTGTGACTGCTTCTGCATTAGGTATTGCATACCAGTCGACAGATTTTGTTAAATTATCTTGGAAGGTCAAGATATATTTGTTACCTGATGTGGTCTCTTCTAATGGACCTATAATATCGAGATAAACTTTCTCGAACGACTGTTTTGCGATGCCCGTGATAACCATTGGCATTTTATATTGTGGAGATGTTTTCATCGTCTGGCACTTTGGACATTTTTTTAATGTATTTCTTGATGTCGCTAAGCATGTGTCTCCACCAATACTAGCGTCTTATACGTTTGTAAGTTTTTATGACACCTTGATGGCCACCGAATATAGAATCGTGATAATCTTTTAAAATTGTTTGGATCTCCGTGGGGCTCGTAATAACTTCGGGTGTCTTGCCAGTACTTACTTTTTGATCAAGCGATGCCGGGTTTAGTCTTTTCGCCTCCGCGAGTTTAGCTTCGTTTTGGTCCGCTTTCGTGTGCTCTTCTGTCTCCGCACTGGAGCTATTTATTGTCTCTTGAGCCTTTTGCTTCTGAGCTCGAGTCACGACGAAACAGCGAGCGGATTTCTTTTTCTTTTTATTATTTGTGGAATCATCTTCCTCCACATCTGAGTCCATCGTGTGGTGGACTAGGGCTTTTACCGTTAAGGTATTGCTTAAACTGCCTTCCTTTAATGCTTGAGGGATACGACTTAGTGCATCGGCATTAGTGTTGTAATTCCCTGGTTTATATTCGATGTTGTAATCGAATTCAGATAATTTGTGGTGAAATCTCTCCAAACAGGAAGTAGGGTCTTTCACATTGAAGACACCTTTGAGACATTTATGGTCAGTATAGACCGTGAATTTCCGGCCTTGAATATAGCACCTGAAATTCTTGGTAGCCCAGACAATAGCCAATAGCTCTTTCTCTATAGTAGAGTAATTTCTTTCGGCTTTGTTTAATGTGCGGCTTGCATAGGCAATGGGCTGGTCCTTTCCGACTTCTCCTTGAGATAGAACAGCTCCTAGAGCCTCGTTACTTGCGTCCGTAGTAAGATTAAAAGATTTTGTAAAATCTGGGTAAATCAAAAGTGGTGGAGAAATTAAAGCATTTTTTATGCTTTGAAATGCTTCCTGGCATTTCTCTGTCCAAGTGAATTTTACATCCTTTCGGAGTAAATTCGTGATTGGACGTACAATTTTGGAGAAGTCTAGAATGAATTTCCTGTAGTAATTGGCAAGTCCTAAAAATGACTGAACTTGCCTTACTGTTCTTGGAACAGGAAATGTTTGGACGCAGGCCGTCTTACTTGAGTCTGGTAGGCCTCCTTCGCTAGAACAGTTATGTCCTAGGTAAACAACTTCCTTTCGTAGAAACTGGCACTTCTCTGGCTGCAGTTTTAAGTTGTTCTCTCTCAACTTATTGAAGACTTTCCTCAACTTTTCGTTGTGGTCATTTAAATTTTTACCATAGATGACGATGTCATCTAGGTAAACGAAACATTCGAGGCCTTGTAGGCCTGTTAAGACGAAATTCATCAGGCGTTGAAATGTGGCGGGGGCTCCTTTGAGCCCGAATGTTACGCTTGAACACGTAGTGCCCATAGCTTGTGCTGAAAGCAGTTTTATGTCGATATTTTTTGTCGACAAGAACTTGGTGATAGCCGTTGGCCAAATCGAGTGTGGTGAAATACCTTGCGTGACCTAATTTGTCGAGAATATCCTCGATTCGGGGTAGCGAGAATGCGTCTCCAATTGTCTTTTCGTTTAATTTACGAAAGTCGAAAAAGACGCGCGACCTTTTTTCACCGTCAGGTCCAGCTTTCTTGGGGACAACTAGTATAGGTGAATTCCAAGGGCTTTTACTAGACTGGACTATCCCACTGTCTAGCATTTCTTTTAGCTGCTCGCTAATTACTTTCCGCTGCGTTTCAGGTAAGCGGTACATTTTTTGATTGATTGGTGCTTGATCTTGCACCAATGGAAAATTATGCGATATCGCATTTGTATATGTGAGTTTATCACCTTTGAGGAAGAAGATATCGTTATACTCTTCGCAGAGTTCTGATATCGAAATTCTTTCTTCCGCGGTCAAATTAGGGTCTAGACTGAGTTACTGCTCTAGCCTGGATATACGCGGGTATTACTTTATGTCGTCCGGAATCTCATAATCGGGATAGAGATATCGTACATGTTGTAAAATTGCTTATTTTTCAGCTGAACCTTGGGTTAACTTTTTCTTCCTGTTTAACTTGTTACCTGTAGGTAGATGAGGCTTATTTGATTTCTTTTGAGGCTTTATTCCGTTATTTTTTGCATGTTGTAGGGTATTTGCTTCCTGCTTTGTTGGCGGCTGAGTTTGGTACACCTGTGTGGTGTTTGCCTTAGGTTGTGTGATATACTCATGCGCCTAGATTGACGCGCATGTACGCACATGTAGATTTTTTTGTGTTGTGTTGGAGTAATATGCACCTTTAATATAGATTTTCGCGACTCGCTACCGTTCTTATATGGCCGTTGTTTGTTTAATATTGATTTATGCCTCGGGATTTTGGACGGAAGAGCTATATGCACCGTTTTGGCCGGCTTCGGACACTCAGTTCCGGATCTTGTGGTGTTTGATATTGCTTCTATATTTGGTATGGGAATGTGCGTATGGTTGTGGTCTTTTGTGTGTGTTAATGGGACTATGGTGTAGTCGTTTATTGGATATAGCTGTAACTTTATGCTATGTATGACTACTTGATGGCTGTTAGCGTTGAGAATACTAACCAGCACTAATTCTTCTCCAGATGACAGTAAACTGTTTGCCAAGAAGACTGCACCGCTTATCTCTTGTGATAAACAGAGCATTTCGTCTTGAGTTTGTAACGGGGCTGGGGCAACAATTTGAGAGCGCGCAGGTATGTAGATTGGTTCCTTAAAGGTAACCAATTGCTGCCTGTTTTCGTCGGTCTCTTGTTCGCCCAGACAGCTTTTTTCACATTAATTGAGCTGTTTTGGAGCATGGCAGCCAGCTTTTCTCGTTTGACAAGCCTTGAAGACACTACAGATGGATAGTTCAGCCTGTTTAGACTCTACCTCTTTTGGAAGTTTTCTTACTTCGACTGCTTTCTCAGAATGTAGCTTGTCCGTTTCAAACATCAATGGCAAAGCAAATTCATCGGAATTAGTCTCCGTGCGAGGAAACCTTAGTGCCTTATTAGGACCCTCATCGTTACAGTTTGTTGCTAGGAAATCATTTCCTAGAAGTCCATCATCGGAAAGGCCAGGCAAGTTCTTTACGAATTGAAACTTGCAGGGAATTTTGTTTTTGAAAACGAAGTTTCCCTGGTAATTTCCCAGCGTCTTTCCGGTACCAAATGGGGTCTGAAGTGTACATGCCTCATTGTGGTAAATTTCTTTGAGATCTTTTAATGACCGTTTCTTTATTATACTTACCTCAGCGCCTTTTTTTTTTTTTTTTTTTTTTTTTTATATTATTAAGCCAAGCTCAGGGGATACCCTATGATGCAAAGCACAGCATGGCAGGAAGGAGATAGGGAAAGGATTAGGGGATGTGAGGAGAGTGGCGGAGGTGCCGATGTGTGTCGCCCTTAAACTTCCGCAGATTGTATGCCGGAGGAAAAACAGAAGATGGTAAGCTGTTCCACATTCGCACTGTTCGGGATAAAAAAGCATCTCGGAATTTTACTGTACGGCCGAAAGTAATTTGAAGGGTTAAAGGATGTGCGCGGTTTGCAGCGCGAGTATTGCGTGCAGGAATCATTCTACAAGGGATTAGACTAGATATTTCATCAGAACATTGACCATGCATATAGCGATAAAGGAGCGAAAGGCATCCAACATTGCGGCGGTGCTCGAGTGAGTCGATATGACAAGTTATTGCCAAATCGCCAATGAGCTTGAAGGCTCTCTTTTGGACAATATCCAATGAAGCTAAGGCTGTGCGACCAGCCCCGGCCCATATATGGGAGTTGTATTCCATTCTAGGTCTAATGTAGGACTTGTAGAGGAGCGCTAGATTTGACGGGCTGAAATATTTCTTACACCTTTTCAGAAATCCAAGACATTTCGATGCTTCTTTGGCAACAGAGAAGATGTGATCTGTCCAGTTTAACTTACTGGAAATATTAATGCCAAGAATGCTTAGTGACGGTGAATCAGAAATTAATGCTCCATCAAAAGAAACGGGTGTGGTTAAGTTATGATCTTGTTTTAATGAGATGAGACAGCTTTGAGTCTTAGATGCATTGAATTCGACGCGATTCGCTTTGCCCCAAGCGAGGATACTGTTAAGATCGTTATTCAATGATCTAGTCATGCAATCTCGTTTAACACATGCGGCATTCCCCCTGGATTCCGCAAGAGTGTCAAAGGAGTAAGCGAAATCAAGAGTACTGTCATCTGCGAAACTATGGATGGGATTGAAAGTAAGGGAAAGCAGATCATTAATGAAAACTAAAAAGAGAGTTGGAGAGATAACAGAGCCTTGAGGCACACCGGCATTTATGGGATGCGGTTCAGATGTAACGCCATCTAATACAACACGTATTTGGCGACTAGATAGGAAACTTTCAATCCATAATAGAAGAGGAGGGGAGAGACCAAGTGCTTTAAGTTTGGCTAAAAGGGCTGGATGCCAGACTCTATCAAAGGCCTTTGAAATATCTAGAGCAACGATTTTAGACTCACCAAAATTGTGAAGACTACGGTTCCAACGTTCCGTAAGAAAGGTCAGCAAGTCTCCAGATGAGCGTCCAGCTCGGAAGCCATATTGGCGATCGTTGATGAGATGATTAGTTTCTAGATACTTCATTAATTTTGAGTTAATGATAGATTCAAAAACCTTTGAAAGAATCGAAGTGATGGCAATTGGTCGATAATTTGAGGGATCGCTACCCTCTCCTTTCTTAGGAATAGGCTGAACGTGAGCTAGCTTCCAAGCAGTTGGAAATTTTCCTGTCGAATAAGACAAGTAGAAGAGTTTGCGCAGAGGTTTAGCCAAGGATGAGGCGCAGCTTTTAATTAACAGGGGCGAAAAACCATCAGGACCTGCGGCTTTGGAGACGTTGATATCCTTAAGGACCCTGAACACATCCCTCGTACGGATGTGTATTGGCTCTTGTACACATCCGCACGGGGGATGCAAAACAGGTGTTTGTGAAGTTGGTGGAAGACGAGAATTTGAAGCGAATCTAGCAGCTAAAATATTAGCTTTATCCAGGGAGTCAACAATCACTTCTCCATTATTAAGTAGTGAAGGTATAGAGGAATTGGTGAAATTGTTCCTGATGGTTTTGACCAGGGACCAGAAACCTTTGCTACCTTTGCGGCTTGTCAAGATTCTTTGTCTAATATTCTGGTCAAAAAGAAATTTTTCTCTCTGGATAATGGACTTGCAGGTGTTCCGTGCAGTCTTGTAGACTTGTTTCATTTCCGGACATGGATGCAATTGATAGGCGCGAAAAGCAGACTCTTTCGCTTTTATAGCTTGGTTACACTTATCGTTAAACCAGGAGCGATCATGCTGTTGTTGAGACCTGCTGTAAGAATACGGAATGTATTCACGCATGCCAAGATTTAGTATGTTACTAAATTGTAATGTGCATTCATCAACATCCCTCGAAGCAAAACAAACCGACCAATCAATTTCTTTAAGATACTTATTGAGACTTTCCCAATCAGCATTCTTATAGTGCCAAAGAAGCCTACTTGTAGGTGGAGCAGTTGGGCGGCACAGGTTTGAGGTGGTAAATTGAGCCGTGATTAAACAATGGTCTGAATTTCCAAGAGGGGAACCGACTGAAATGGAATATTTGTCAGGATGAGATGTTAGAAACAAGTCGAGTAAATTAGCTTTATCTCCAGCTGCATCAGGAATTCGCGTTGGTGCATCCACTAGCTGTTGCAAATTAAATGATTCACAGAAGAGTTCAACGAAACGGCCCGCAGGACTTGTGGTAGAAGAATGTCTGAGCCACGGTATATTATGAACATTAAAATCGCCTGCCAGGACGATTTCGGAAGAGGGGGAAACAGAAAGCAAATGATCAATATTGTTGGAGATATTGTCAAATACGGATACCGTGTCGTCATCAGACATATTTGGGCTGCGATAAAGGAAACAGAAGTATATGATGTGCTTGTGAAGTTTGAACCTAATCCAGATATAATTAAACTCTGGATTAGCAGAAGGAAAATCTTGAAGAATAGTAAAGGCCACATCATTCCGAACATATACTGCGATCCCTCTATGCTGAGAAAAAAGAGGCACGAAGCTGTAACCAGGGACGTGATACTGATTAATATCAGCATCAGAAACGACCTTGGTTTCACTTAGCGCAAGAATTGCCGGATTTTTTGAGTTAAGGTGGCAGTACACCGAAAACCGATTTGCTCTTAATCCGCGAATGTTGCAGAAATCTAAAATAAAATTCTGCATGCTGAAGGCAAAAACAAAAAAGCAAAAAAGAAAAAAAAGCGACACACAACAACACAAAAATTTGGGCGCCACCAGCCGCAGTCAACGACACAGCGAGGTAAAAAAACAACAATAGTGTTATGCCTATTGCTGCTTTCAATACCTCAGACTGTGCAGTTCAATGACCACAGCTGGGGACACCCGTATTGCTGATCAGTGACAAGTGCTAATGCATTTGCACTGATCACAGATGAAGAGAAGGAAAGGAAACGTTACCGTGCTGCTGGCTTATAGAATGTTGATAGGGCATAGAAGAGCCCTTCACTTGGCGGATAAAATTTAATTTTGATAATTTATTAATTTATCGGTCGCGTCGGAATTTAAATAATTATAGTAATTGATTATATTGAAGATATTTAGCACAACACTATCACTTGTCTTAAATTAATTGATTGAATATGTTTATATTGTTTTATTTGAACTACAACACTATGCAACGTCCGATCGGATTGACTCCACGCACTCTTACTATTTGTGTCTAGTATCGGCACATTTCGTTTGATCAAGTTTCGAAAATACCCATTGTACATTTCTAAAACGATTCGACGGACAAACTAATTTCATGGGATTTTATATTCTGATGAGCTTTTCGATACAATAAAAACGTCAAGAAGTGATCGGTTTCACAGTATACGTAAAAATCCTATATTTTTATATGACAACACCTAAAAATGGTTACCCGTTTTAGCCCATTTTTTAAATATATATTTACTAATTTTTTGAAAACACCGTATATGAAATTTGAGCTTTCTACGTTGACGTGTTTTCCAGTGTCCAAGTATATAGTTGTTCAAGAAGGCATTTTTTTTATTCTCCGACACAACAGGAAAAGCGGAAAATTTTTTTTTATATATATTTATTTACTTATTTATTAAACAAAGCATTTGATTTTGGGTGCCAAGTTTCAAGTCATAATTTTGATTCACCCCATCCCAAATAGCGGAATTGAGTGACTCGAAAAACCAAATGAAAAATAGACAGAAATGAAAATTTAAAAAAATGAGAAAAATAGAAAAAAAAATTATTTAAAAAAATTTTAAAAATCAGATTTATTTGAAATGAATCGAACCTGTGTATGCGTGCAGTGGGCTGAAAGAAGAAAAAATAAGTAGCGTTTCATATCGGCAGAAACCGTATGCTCTTCAGTACGGCTTGGTTTAGGTCTGCCGTGGACACATGAAATAGATCAAATTGATCTCATTTCATATGAACTCAGAATAAATTGGGGATGTGAATTATATGAGGCAAAAACGTAAAACGAAATTTTGTATGACAACCCCACAAAGAAGTTAGCCGATTTGTTCCATTGTCGAAATCAAATAGTAAGGACAGACGGACGGATAGATGGGTAGACGAAGAGACGAACGGACAAGCGGACAGACGGACAGACGGGCGGACATGCAAAATTCAAAATATATAATATTATGCGTATCCAGTACATTTTACTCTACCATCAATTTCAATGTGTTACAAACGAAATGACAAAATTAGTATAGCCAATGATTTCATCATATAGGGTATAAAGTTTTTTAAATAATTTTATTAAGAAAATCAAGAAAAAATTTGTTACGGCTGGGAAGATAGGAAAACAAGCTTAAGATTATCGGAAGATTTTCTTCTCGATCGGTTAATTTAGAGAAGCTTAAATATGTTCTCAGTAATATCAGTCAGAGAAAGGAAGTTAAAGGTTACAGCGCTGGCATGTTAAAGAATGGGATAAAAGTCATCGAACCTACATATTTTACTTGACATAGTCAAACGAAGAGTTGTCAACTGATTAATTTCCGTAGGTCTTGTTAAGAGTCCCTTATCGTACCTATACAAAAAGTGACAAAATCGAATTGATGCGTAAACCTTATGCCAGTAAATGTGCTTCCTTTATATCAAAATATTTGGAAAGGTAGTTCAACTATTACTGATTAAATATATGGAACAGAATAACATTATTTTTGAATATCATTCAGGCTATAAGAAAGCAGCATTCTTGTGAAACAGCTCTCAACTTGCTAATATTGTAATAGAGCAAAGCTATTGATGAAGGCAAATTTATTGCCGCTATTTTTCTAAACATGAAGAGGGCGTTTAAGATGATGGATATAACTATTAGATAAGAATAGTGCGAAAGCAATGGAAACGAATTAGTTTCGGTATTTTCTAACGAACAGATCGCACAGGACTAAAGAAAACGAATTCATGTCAGGAGCAACAAATTGCACCCTAGAAATACCCCAAGGTTCTATCTTACGAGTATTGCTGTTTCTTATTTATATTAATTATGTGAGTAATATTCTCTAGACCATTGTAAATCAAGACTCTTTGCAGAAGGTGTGTTATTGAATATAACAGGTGTCAGTGTAAATTTTAATTAGTGTAAGAGTAATTTGACTAGAATCAGCTTTGCAAATGGTTAAAAACGAATAAATTAAAACTTTGCCTTATGCAAAAGTAAAAATGATGGTTACTCACACTAATGCAAAACTTAACAATTATTGATAGTGTCGCTATTGAATTGGTTACAAAATTAAGAATTTACAGACAATATACTAAATTTCAAAGCTCATTTCAATTATATCTGTAACAAAATTGCTATAACAATAAAATAATTCGGTAATTGGGAATTCCCAGTGGGGTAGGAGAGGTAGATAATTCCTAATTAGGTTTAAGCAACGGATGGAATGCCTACTACAAAAACGTCAAAAACGTGTATGCCCTTTAATACAAAAATATCTCTAAATTGTGTTTTTGAAGAGGTGTGCTACCAGTTGTCGCGGAGTGCATTGTTTTTCAGATTTAATGTTAACATATGAGAACATTTGCGAACTGAATAGCTACTTATCCCTGCACCTCGCCTTTATAGTCCTAAACAGTGTTACTCCATTTGGATATCATATCCATGAAAGTTCAAGACTCCTGAATGAGCTTTATATCCACGAAGGTGGTGTTCACGAGGAGATGACCTTAAGGAAATCATGCTCGACATCTGAAATGCCTCAGGGTTCCCTCTATCCTGCCGATATATCACGGTTGGCCCTATTGATTCATCTCCATTCATCTCCACGTCCATCCTGGGTTAATTGTAATAACATCTTCTATTTTCCTCCTTTTTCTGTAATGTTTTTTTCTGTTGATAAAGATTTATAGTTTCAGGATGTGTAAGGCATTAATTGGTTAATGCTATCAATTTAAATTAAAATGTTGTTATGGTGCTCTTCATCTTCCTATGCTTCATATTTACTTTTTTCTTGTGGTGTATTTTGTATTTCCATTGTAAAAATACGTTATTTATGGTAAAAAATTTTAAATCGGTGAGAAAATAATTTATTGGTTTAGTTTTAAGCTTACACTTTTGTACGCAAGCTGTTCTTTGTATTCACATCATTATACCACTGTATCACATCATGTTAGCTTTTTTAATATAAATTTTTGATGATTTTTTTATATCCCAAGCAATAGAATTTGTTTTTGTTAGAAAAATAAAATTGAACATAAAGCCTGAGTTTCAATTTCAAGATAAGCAACATTTTTATGTTGTCGGAATGTGTCTATTTCAAATTATTGACTTGGGTTAGGTCCATGATACAAAGATTAAGAAGGTATGGCCGAATTAATTGTCAATTGTTGCTTGCCTCCTTTTGTTATGGTCGTAGCGTATTGCATATAGCAATATGCTATACGAAATACTGAAGCGTGTAAGCCGGCTGCTGTCAAGCAGAAAAATTGAACGCACCCGACGAACGAGAGAAGTGCGTTTCCTCGAGCTCGGAGTGACATTCTGACGGTGGAAAAGAAGAAGAAGACAATCTTCTCGTATGGTGAAATCGTCAAGTATAGCCGTGCAAGGAATAACTCCAAAGTATTTTCGCAGACATCCGCTAGAAAACAAAACTTGTAAGTATATTTAGGATATTTTTCAATCCCCAGACTCCTTTATTTTCCACTAATCTAGTTATTTTCAAATACCCCGCACCAATCAAAACTTCGGCAACAGCAGCTTCTCAGCAAGTCGATTTGGGACCAAATTCTGTATCTCACCGGGCAGCGGCTCGTATGTTAGAGAAAATTAAAATAAATCGCAACGAAAGTGTTTGCATGTCTTTCCCACAACAAAAAGCTGAAAGTATATCAGGAGAATCAAATAATCTCGTCTACGAAGAATCTCTAGAACAAGCAGTGCATAGTCATAACCGAAGTTCATAGCATCTGGGGTAAACACTCCGGCTGGCCTCAAGTTGGCCTGCCTTAACTATGGAGGTGCATATAATTGACATACTGGAGCTTATTCTGTCACCAACTGTGGAATTGCTATTCAGAAAGGAGTGAGATTACCTATTATAAGACGATTTTAGTTTGATAAATATGAATTAGAATTATTCAATTCGTGCTTTACGTTGCAGTTAGCCACTAATATTGGTTTTAGTAGTAATCGCTTAAGATAATCGAAAGTGCTATCAAATTTGACAATTGCATTCGGTATTGGATGATTTTATATATATTTCCGTATAGCTTTTATTGTTAAAAAAATGAATACTCATAACCTATTAATTTTGGACTTTACGCGGCATTAGCTGGGAGTGTAGCATAACCTAATATATTCTTTAAGGCAAGATTTTTACCGCCGCTCGCCTAGTATTTTAGTGCTCCAGAATTGCTGTGAGCATTTTCAATAATATTATTAGTATCGTTATTAGTAAGTTTTTGAACTTGGTTTTTTAATGATATCACGACGTAATCGGGTTAAGCCTTGCGTAAGAACGACCCTTTGTACATATCTACTATTACACGTAACTCAGTGTTTACAAGCTTGAACGAATTCCTCTCGTCTCTTTTTATTTTTTTTAGGTAAAATACGTTTAGTGCATTTGTAACAATGTTAACCCTATTTCATATCAGTATCTTGCTTTCTATAGTAGTCTAGACTGAATTATTGTAGACTGGTTTTTTTTTATTTCCTTTTTACAGTAGGTGTTAACGTTAATACGCTCCTGTCAAAGCCTTGTTACTAACTTGCGACTTTAGAAAAGGGGTAACAGTGTTTTTATTTTAATTGTTAGAACTTAGAACTACGTGAAGTTTATTTTATTGAATTTGAAAAAGTTAACCTTGTTTACATAGATCCAAGATTCGTGCAGTTTGGCTATAAATATGTACAAAGTTAGTTCCTGTGATCCGTAAATTAGGCAAGTACATTCAGTGACCTGTCCAGTGAGGGCTACATAACCAGATTTTTTGCGATTTCCTTTTGATTTGATTTTTCAGCAAACCGAAACATTCCGCCTCCAGGAAGCTTCTTAGAGGGATCGTTTAACGTCAAGTAGATCATGTTCAGTACCTTTGCCTTGAACGAATATTATAGAGATACTATCTTAGAATTTTTGTGAGATTACCCTGAACTTCTATGCTGATATTCCTTTAAATTTTATTATGTTATCATATTGAATTTATCGCGATGCTATTTGAATTTTGTATTGATGCTGTATAAACTCCCAATTGATACGGTGTGATCGCTCGCAACAGTGTACTTTAATCTAAGAAGAAAACTAAAATTGTAGTCAGACAATGGCCCGATGTGCTGAAGCTAATTTAGATTGTTTGTTAATGTATTAATTAAATGGATTTTTTTATAACGAGATGAAACATTAAGGTATTAATTACTCCTTCACCATCCTGGAGCCCTCTCATATGAAGGTCGTCTAGGCTCGCCTAGTCTCTCTCTCTCTTTACAGGTCAACTAGGGACTCTGAAAAATCTTGCCCTCAGAGTCAGATGGGTGGCTGGGGTAGGCAAAGAAGGCATAACTTCTGCGCCTTCGACGACGGATATAGGTAAGTGACGTAACAGTCCCTTCAGGACTGAATGTGTGCCGGTTTTTTTTGGTTGATAGGCACAAGATCTGTGAGCTCATGCTGGCAGTCTGGACTTCACATCCAAGCCCATCACTCTACATAGTACCATAACACTTTGGCGATAATTGTCACAAATTTGTTCGTCTCAATTTCAATCGTTCTTATCAAAGTGAAAAAAATTTTCTATTTGGAAATTTCTTTGCTTTCCTACTAGCACATAATTACTTTTCCCGAAGTGATTTAAACGGAGAAACTAATGTTTTGTTAAATATTTTAATATACTCAAAACGTATTTCAGTCAATAAAATGCGAAAAACTCAAAACAAATTTGCTGGAAGTCACATATTGTCACCTCATGATGTAGTAACACAAAATATTCCTCTCG